>SOPF01027460.1:0-11522 GCA_012979155.1 Hypericum perforatum
ATATCCTCTACTAAGTACTTCCAAGTACTTACCCCCTCCTCCACAGGTGACGAAGTATAAGTTCGTTTGATGTCCGAAGAGTTATCTGTTCAATCGTAAGAAACCATTGTCTTTCCAGATTTCTTGAAGTCTCCGAATGATATTTCTCTTTTGTGGTCTAGTAGAGTCGCTCCATTGTACATATTGTAAATCCTGGTTCTGTATGACTTTAGAATTATGCAAGAAAAATTGTAAGTATTATGTATGAGATTATTGTAATGTATATGTAATATATATGAAGTACGCTTCCGCATTTGAGTTACGCTTCCGCGATTCGATATGTGTGTATGTATGAGGCTGGTTGGGTCGCGGCTCTTCGGTTTGGAGAGCGTGGCCCAGCGCCATGTCGGCGGCCCGGATTTGGGTCGTGACACTGGGTATGGAATTCTATCGCAGTAAGCTACTAATTAAGCTTGCGGAAAAAATCGGAAGACCTATCCGGATTGATACCATGATAGAGGAATGCCAGCAAGGAAATTTTGCTCGGATCTATGTTTAAATTGATCTTCACCGATCGCTCCTATCTCAATTTCGGGTTTGTAGACGTGTCCATCAGGTGCAATACGAGGGGTTGCACCAGATATGTTTCTAATGTGGTAGATACAGACACTTTGCTAGTGGATGCGCATTCTCTTACCAGGGGGTCAAAGAGAGTGATAAGCAATAGCAACCGGCGAAGCCAACACCCCCTCCACCGCAAACCAACTACCGGCCGAAGCTGGAATCCCAGTTTGGAGGATGGATGATGGTCCAGAGAAGAAAGAAAGATAGGAAACCTCAAGTTTCAAGACAAAATTATGATAAAGGGACTACGGAGTCTGTCAAACAATATTCGACTCATAGGAAAGCTGCACCTGAGCCCATCCCTATTCAAGATTCAGCATTTACTATTCTATAGCTGGCCATTGAGTCGCAGCATTGGCAGTCAACGAGGCAAGCCAATCAGCATAATTCAGGCCCTGTGGGAACCTCTCGCCATCAAGAGAAGGCTAGTAATATAGATGTTATCCCTTGTACTCAAGGCCAGGCATCAGAAGGGTCAGTAGTCAAAGAATCCAGGTCTGATACCAACTTGATAAAAGACAAATATAGCGCAACTCCTAGCCTTGCGAAGAAATACATCAAATCTAAAAGTGCTTCCAGTTTGGGGCTCCAAACCAAAGGACCTACCATTCAGAGGAAGAATTCTATTGTAACAACTTCTCCTTTGTAGGGAAGGAAAGAAAAGGGAGGTAGAAGACTCGGGAAGCAGATTGCAATAGACTCCAAACAAAAAACTAAACCCAAACTACACGCAATCTATCAATCATCTTCCTCCCATAAGTACCTCACGGTAGAACCTGAGGTTGCCGACTATGGAACTACAGGCCCCACAGATGGAAGCTTATAAGGTTGGTGAGGAAGAAGGTCTACTTGTCAATGAAAATTCTACAAGGAACCCCTCTGCAAGGAACCCCATTCCCGAACGATTGTGGCAGTAATCTGCGATTGATCCATCAGAGAATGACAATATAACACAACCAGAATCCACTAATATGGAGGATGATCTTACAAATAAGTTATGTGATCCTGATGTGGATAGTTCTGAGACAAATCCAGGGGTTCCCTTGACCTTTAAATCATATATTTTTTGCGTACTGTGATCAGGTTGTCTATATACTTATGAATATTTTAGTTTGAAATTGCCAATGTGCTGTGAGCGTGAAATTTAAGCATGTTATTAAGAAATTTATTCGACAAAACAAGCCTGATATTTGGTGTTACTTGAGATATGGATTTTGGGTAATAGAGCAGTTAAACTCTCTAATATGCTCAAGTTTACTAACATTATTCAATCACCTATGCAGGGCCATTCGGGGGGTATCTGGATTTTGTGGAATGAAGCGAATACACCTTTGAAGGTGGTCACTATCCATAGACAATTTATACATCTGGATATCGAGGGAGGAGCCAATGGGAACTGGTTCTTCACTGGAGTTTACGCACACCCGAGAGCAGAAATATGAGTGGATCTGTGGGATCAACTGAGGTAGATTGCAAATAATATATCAAGGGCCTGGCTAGTGGTAGGAGACTTCAACACTTACTTGGTTTAGGATGGTAAACTAGGCAAAGCTCCCATGAGAGGACCAAAACAGACTCAATTTAGGAACTGGATTGAAGATTGTTAGCTCATTGATTTAGGTTACATTGGACCCAAATTTACCTAGGCACGGAATAGAACAAAGAACACCTAGATAGAGGCCTTGCCAATATAGCATGGCATGTTCAATTTCTGGAGGCTAGGATTTTTCATCTTCCGAGGTGGAAATCTGATCACTACCCTCTCCTTATCAAGATGGATACTTTACCATGTCTCTCCCTAGGAAAACATCTATTCAGATTTCAGGCTGCATGGTAGTCGGATGTGCGATTCCCTGATTTCGTCAAGCAAACATGGGACAATAATTTATCCCTGCCTTTGGCAAGTTCTCTTTTTGTCGAGAAAGCTAAGAATTGGAATAGATAAATCTTTGGAAATGTGAATAAAAGCAAGGACAAGCTCAGTAGGCGAATAGGTAGGATACATAAGGCTTTATCTATCCAGTATAATCCATTTTTGACTAGATTGGAGTACAATCTCAGGTTGAAACTTGAGCAAACCCTTGAGCAGGAGGAGATGATATGGTAGCAAAAATCAAGGAAAGATTTCATTACACAAGGAGATAGAAATACTTGATACTTCCATGCCTCCACTATCATGTTTTATAAATGTAATAGGATTGAAGCTCTACAAAATCAGATGGGGGAATGGATCACAGAGCCAAACGAGATTACAGAGCTCCTCACTTCCTACTTCACAGATTTGTATTCTAGGGAGGACCATGTTCATTGTTCCGCAATATATCCGAATGGATTCCCATAATTGGTACTTGAGAATAGAGAAAGTCTTGCAGTATGTCCAGAAGAGGAGGAAATTTATAGGACTATTTTCTCTATGCATCCTCTCAAAGCTCTGGGACCATATGGACTCCACGCCTTATTCTTTCAAAAGAACTGGGGTACTGTGCGATAATCTGTTACGTCATATGTAAAAGGAGTCCTCCGAAGCAATTTCTCCTGAGAGTGTCAATGGATTAGTCATTGTCCTCATCCCCAAAATAGATAACTCAAAGGATCTAAGCCAGTTTTGACCTATTAGTCTCTGCAACACTTCGCTCAAAATTATTACCAAATTGGTGGCAGAGAGGCTCAAAGTGCATATGCAAGACTGGGTAGGTCCGAATCAGAATAGTTTTGTCCCTGGACGTCACATCACATGGAATATCATCATTGCACAAGAAGCAATTCACACCATGAGGAATAAACGCACTGGCAAAGGGACTATGGTCCTTAAGGTGGATTTGACAAAGGCTTACGATAGACTAAATTAGGAGTTCATCATGGAGACACTCGAAATGTTATCAATTCCAACCTCATTGATTAACCTGATTCTTAATTGCATCTCCTTGGTATCGATGCAGGTGTTGTGGAATGGTAAGACTACTCGAAGCTTCAAACTATCGAGGGGCATCAGACAAGGAGACCTATAGTTCCCTTATATTTTTGTCCTTTGTTTGGAATGCTTGGGACATATGATACAGGCTAGAGTGACGGATAAGGCTTGAAAACCCATGAAGATCTCGCAGAAAGGTCCACCCATATGCCACCTATTTTTCGCTAACGATCTCAAATTATTTGGAGATGCCTCTCGTATGTAGGTTGAGGTGATAAACACAGTGCTTGAATACTTTTGTGCCATCTCTGGACAATAGATTAGTGATGCATCCAAAGTTGGATCAAAATACATGCAAGAATTACACGATCGCACAAGTAATATTGTGATAAGTTAGATCGTCTCCACAGGGAATAGAAAACGGATTTGTTCGTCAAGTACCAGATGATGTGTTCTTAAATCTTAAGCTAAGCGAATCAATCGTTTGCGTTGTTGATACTTCTATGATACGATCTCAATATCGATTATGAACCTAAGTTTGTCAGGCCTAGATTCATTAACAATATCAAGTTTTTCTCCGATATACGAATGAAGGCTATGATCTAAACCAAGTTGTCATCCTTGATCATAAAACAAGCATTCATTGATCTAGCTTAAATGAAAACTTCAAACATAAAGATAAACTTGTAACCAAAGAAGAAAATGAAAGTACCTTGATTGTATCGAATCCAAAGTTGTTACAATATCTTCAAGAACAACTCAAGAACACATAGTAAAATCTAACAACTAAAGTTTTTTTAGCTTGGAGAGTTCTAATTTCCAACACAAGTTCTCCTTCCTCTCCTCTCCAAGTACTCCCTATCCAACCTCCTCTTCCTCTTCTAATACCCCAAGTTATGCTTTCCACCCCAAAAGTGTAGACAAAGGTAAGTGGCAAGTTTGGTGAAGCAATTCTTTATGTTGGCTGTCGACCCCCAGCGTATGTTGGGTAGGCCATCATACGTTGGGGTTGCTCATGGCAATTTTCCACTTCTTGTCCGAGTAAGGCCAGTACGTTGGGGTAGAAATCTGTCCCTTTGCTCTTTTGCTTTTAAACATCCGATTTTTTGCCCGACTCATTACCTAAGTCCACCGATCTTTTCCCCGACTCCTTGTATGCTCCAAACACCTACAAAACACATCAAATCAATATGCATTCATCTCCTTGACCAATTAAACAAAATGAAACAAAACATAGACAATACTCGACTTAACATTTCCTAAAACATGACAAAAACAACATAAACTAAAGCTAAACGAATGCTTGTTCTCACATGCATCACACCCCCACACTTACTTCTTTGCTTGTCCTCAAGCAAAGTGCATCAGAAAACCACAAAGTGGTGCCAACAGAATTCAAACGTTCATCACAAGGTCATCCCCACAATCACACACATCACACCCTTGAGCATTATGAATACAAAAGCTATAAGCAATTATACCCTCAATCATTTAACCAAGTTTTCATACCTAGTGTTCCGGACTAGAAAGTTAACCACTCGTCGGATAGTATTGATTTAAACTCACAAGTGTATGGTGGTCAACTATCCTACTCTCGTGTGCACATTCAAGGTCTAAAAGTGTTAATCATCATACCAAAACACACTCGAAACAAAGTAAATCATGCCATAGGAGGAATTTTTATTGGGTTGTAATGGGGCTAAAGGGTGAAGGTGAGGAAAAATGTATGAGTAGTGGCTAAACTACCCAATCCGAAAAGCTATATACAAGATATTCTAACTCTCGTCTATTCTACACATCTCACCCTACTTCTAATAATCACTCATCCCATCATAACCAAATTTCTAAAGACCAATCATTTTTCGACTTGCTCATTTTGTTACTTGTGCTTTTCTTGACTTTTACGCTCAATTCCTTCTTTCTTTCCACTTTCCCTTTTGATCTTTCATTCTTATGCTTTTCCATCTTTCCACTTTTCATTTTTTTTTCTTTTCCCTTTTCTTTTTCTCAACTTTTTCTAAGCACAAGGTTTCTCTTTTTTCTTTTTGCAAGCCAAGTCTTTACACTTTCATGGTCTTAACTACCCACAACCCTCATATGATAAAGCACCCCCTAAACTATACTACAATAAGAACCCTTACACAAAATTCCCAAAGATGTAATCCTAAAGCTTCCTCGAACGGATAGTCAAAGGTGGGAAAGTTCATGAACAAAGGTTATATAGTAGCTTACATATAATATTTCAACGAATAGGCTCAAGCTCAAAGGGGTTATGCAATGGATAAGATCGGGTTTTTGGCCCTAAGGCTCTAGGCTTATGACAAACACTTTCTACCTTATTGAGTAGTGCTAGGTAATCATTTAACACCTCTATTGCTCAAACTATGCACACACCTCATGAATAAAATAAAGACGGATTGTCCTTGCCTTCGGCTCAAAATCTCACAAGGTCACTCGTTAATTCACTAGTCTAGTCTACCTGGCATAACGACTAGCCTAAATGAACGAGGATATAATAGCTTATGTCTAAAGAATTCATTTTGCTCAAGAGTGTTTAATGTATGATATGGAGTTTTTCTATGACAAAAAGTTAAGAATTCCAAGGATTTTTCATCATATGCAACAGACTCTACACACTTCAATCAAAAACACAAAACACACTCAAACAGACTCGATCACATGCATAAAATAACAAATACAGTAAGAAGAGAGACAGACACAACAAGATCAACACAAGTAACAAAAGGCATAAACACAGCAAGATAAACACAAATAACAAAACATAAACACACACACCCCCACACTTAGAAGACACATTGTCCTCAATGTGTGAAGAAAAACATGTAAAACCGAAAATGAAAATAACAAAACAAAGACAATATAAAAATTAAAAATAAAAACTAAGCAAAGTAAGGAGAAGAAAAAGCCTGTGATCATTGTTCCGGCAGAGGTTGGAGGTGATTCCGGAGCCATTCCCATTTAGCGCGGTTGTAAGCCTGGTCTTCCTGATATGTTTGCCAGCGAGCTGTCTGTACTTCCGCACTGTTCCGCACTTCGACTTCAAGATCAGTGATGCTTGCCTGCTGCTCTGGAAGTTGAACATTTTCTTCTTGCACCAGGCGATTCCGAACACCCTTGCGTTCAATATATGGAAGGACCGTATAGACTCTGGTGCCGCGTTCAATTGTGCCAGTCTTAGACATTAAATGCCATTTAAATAGCTGCTCACGATCAATGACGGATGGCACTAACATGTCTTCTGGCATCGGTGGATCTGTAACAAACTTTCGAACAAACATAGCAACAATATGGCCAAGCCCTAGCCAACGGGGGTTAGGCAACTCTAAAGTACGCTTAATCACATCAACAATTAATCCAAATGTGTCAAACCTACGATGGTTTTGTGCACAAGCTAAAGCATATAATTGTTGCTTTGTGACCTTACTACTCTCAAACTGTCCACTAAAACACCCAGCCATAAAACGATGAAAGACACACGAGTGTATGTCTTTAATAAGGATGGCAGCTGATTGTGTCTTATAGCGAGGCAAACCCGTTAGTTCTTGCCAAGCACTATATGCAGCAGTATCACCTTTAAAGGTTAAACCCCCCCCCCCCCCCCCCCGCGATTGATTCTAATTAGTTCACACATCACATTCTCCTTTACTGTTATTGTCTTGCCATGTATACGTGCAGTAAATAAAGAATTATTCTGGGCAACAACCACAATGCTATAGAATTCAATAACAGTAGCAGGATTAACCTCAACGACCGTATTAGCAAAGAATTCCCACCCGAGTTCAACTATGGCTTCTCTAAGTTCATAATCAATACCAGCAAAGCTCATCTCATCCCAATCAATCATTTGATATAAAATGAAACGGCAATTAACAAATTTTTGGTATCTCTCACCCTCCCATTCTTCGTGAATAGTGAAAGGGGCATTGTACCTTTGGGTCAAGTCGACCGATCGAGATGCATGTGAGCTTGAGCCCTTCTCCGTGGTACTCCGGCGACGCTTGGAAGATGGTGGTATGGAAGATTGAGGTTTGGGTGCCATGGAAGAATTTTGCGAGTGACAATCTTGATTGTTGGATCAGTGCGAAGGCCTCGTCGAGGAGGTCAAAGCCCAGTTGTCAGATTGTGAATTCATCGACGGATGAGCTCTGAATCTGCAAAACAAAATGGGTTAAGGTTTTTCTTTCTTTCTTTTTGGCTATGGAGGAAATTTTCAAGAAGGAAGAAGTGAGGAGGGGAGGAGAGGAATTTGGGGAGTTTAATGGTTTTTTCGAACCCCAGCATACGTTGGCTAGGCCAGCGTATGTTGGGGTTAAACGCGGCATTTTCTCTCCCGAGCACCCCCAGCGTACGTTGGCTAGGCCAGCGTACGTTGGGGTTGAACGCGGCATTTACTCCTTATTTTCTCCCTAGCAGGGCCAACGTACGCTGGCCTACCCAGCGTACGTTGGGGTCCAATTCCGTCTCCTTCATGTTCTCGCTCCTGGTTTAATCGTTGCTCTGCAAAATCAAAACAAATGACATATTTTTCGAGGGTAACCCTATGTACATTCCCCTAGAAACCCACAAACTCGGGAAAACTCGGACGAGTGACTTTAAAAATTCAAAAGAATTTGAGAGAAGAGTGTAGTTCTAAGTTAACGTCGTTAGCTTGACGGTGGTAAGGTCTTACTGAGCTGGGTTTGCAAGGTCAGTGTGAGACTCGTGTGCCTCACAAAGGTCACCGAGGTATGCCTTCACGCATTGTCCATTTACCTTAAACTCTTCATTTGTGTCCGGATTTCGAATTTGAATAGCTCCGTGAGGCGATAAGGCAACCACCGTATATGGACCGGTCCATCTAGACTTGAGTTTACCTGGAAAGAGTTTAAGGCATGAGTTATATAATAACACTTGTTGGCCTACCGAAAACTCACGATGAAGGATCTTCTTATCATGCAATTTCTTGGTACGCTCCTTGTAGAGTCGTGCGTTATCATATGCGCTTAAGCGAAACTCTTCCAAAGCTTCAAGTTGTAACATTCTTTTCTCGCCAGCTTTCTCAAGATTTAGATTCAACCGACAGAGAGCCCAATAAGCCTTGTGTTCTAGCTCAACTGGGAGGTGGCATGCCTTCCCATAGATCAGTTGATAAGGAGACATACCGATTGGGGTTTTGTAGGCAGTCCTGTATGCCCATAATGCATCATCCAACTTGCTAGACCAATCTTTTCGCGATGGGTTGACAGTAGCCTCCAAGATTCTCTTAATTTCCCGATTAGAGACCTCAACTTGTCCACTGGTCTGGGGTGGTAAGCTGTAGCTATCTTATGCATAACCCCGTACCTTGCTAGTGCATTTGCTAGTAGGTTGTTTCGAAAGTGCTTGCCACCATCACTGATAAGGACTCTTGGTGTACCAAACCGACTAAAGATGTTCTTCTGAAGGAACTTGATCACCACCTTGGCATCATTGGTCGGAAGTGCAATAGCTTCTACCCATTTTGAGACATAGTCCACTACAAGAAGAATGTAAAGATTTCGATCAGATAAAACAAATGGACCCATGAAATCTATACCCCACACATCGAATATCTCGACTTCCATAATGCCTGTCTGTGGCATCTCATGACAACGGGAAACGTTGCCCATCCTTTGGCAGCGATCACACTTGCGCACAAACTCGGCAGCATCCTTAAAGAGTGTAGGCCAATAAAAGCCACTTTGCAACACTTTTGCAGTTGTGCGTTCTCCTGCGAAGTGACCACCGTAAGGTGAATCATGACAATGGTGCAAGATGAGTTCTTGCTCTTCTTGGGGTACGCATCTTCTCAATAGTTGATCTTTGCCAATCTTGAACAAATACGGTTCATCCCATACCTGACATCACGCAAAAATCTTTTCTTCTTGTCGGAAGACATGTCAGGAGGCACAATGTTGCTCACAAGATAGTTTACATAATCAGCGTACCATGGGATAGAAATAACATCTAATGCATATAATTGTTCATCGGGAAAAAATTCATTAATAGGGAAAGAAGATGTTACCACCGGGTTGTCTAGACGTGAAAGATGATCTACCACTGGGTTGTCTGCACCCTTTCGATCACGAATCTCTATGTCGAACTCTTGAAGGAGGAGGATCCATCTGATGAGCCTTGGTTTAGCATCCTTCTTGTTGAAAAGGTAACGGATGGCAGCATGATCTGTGTACACCGTTACCTTACTCCCAAGTAAATAAGCTCGAAATTTGTCAAGGGCAAAGATTACTGCCAGAAATTCCTTCTCTGTCGTCGCATAATTGATTTGAGCATCATCCAATGTGCGACTAGCATAGTAAATGGCATGGAGTCCGGTAGTCTTTTTCTGACAAAGGATAGCCCCAACGGCATAGTCGCTTGCATCGCACATGATTTCGAACGGTAGCTCCCAATCTGGAGTTATGATCACTGGTGCCGACACGAGTGCCTTCTTTAATTTGGTGAAGGCTTCTTGGCATGCTTCATCAAACAAGAAAGGTGCTTCCTTCTCGAGTAGCTTGCACAATGGTTTGGTAATTTTTAAGAAGTCCTTGATGAAATGCCGATAAAAACCTACATGGCCTAAGAAACTCCGTATTCCCTTGACATTTAACGGAGGTGGCAGTTTGTCAATGACCTCCAATTTGGCTTTATCAACCTCTAACCCCTTGCTTGATATCTTGTGACCGAGTACCACGCCTTTTGTTACCATGAAATGACACTTCTCCCAGTTAAGCACAAGTTGGTCTCTTTACAACGTTCAAGCACTTTACCCAAGTGCGATAAACATTCCTGATATGAATCTCCAAATACTAAAAAGTCATCCATAAAGATTTCGATCTGCCGCTCCACCATATCCGAGAAAATTGCCATCATGCAACGCTGAAAAGTTGTAGGTGCATTATACAAACCAAAAGGCATACGATGGAAGGCGAATGTACCGTAGGGGCAGTGAAAGTTGTCTTCTCCTGATCCTCCAGTGCAATTGCAATCTGGAGATATCCCGAATAGCCATCCAAGAAGCAGCAAAAAGTGTGCCCGGCCAACCTATCCAACATTTGGTCAATGAATGGTAGTGGAAAATGATCCTTCCGAGTTGCCTTGTTGAGCTTACGGAAGTCAATGCAAACTCTGTGGCCTACTACCATCCTTGTTGGTATGAGCTCGTTGTTGGTGTTGGAAATGACAGTGATGCCTCCTTTCTTCGGCACACATTGCATTGGACTCACCCACTTGGAGTCCGAAATAGGGTAAATGATTCCAGCGTCAAGCCACTTGATAACTTCCTTCCTCACTACCTCCTTAAGATTCGGATTGAGTCTTCGCTGTGCTTCTACTGATGGACTGAAATCATCCTCTAAAATAATGTTGTGCTGGCATAGTGAAGGACTAATCCCTTTGATATCTCCGAGTGTCCATCCAATAGCTTCTTTGTGCTCGCCTACCATCTTTAGAAGTTGCTCTTCTTGATCTTGATCCAACAAGGATGAAATGATTATTGGCAGCTTATGATCTTTATCTAGGTAGGCATACTTGAGATGTGTTGGAAGTGGCTTGAGCTCTAATTCCGGTGGTGCAACGATGGATGACTGTAGCTTTGGCCTTGGTGTGTCATCTAACTCCAGTGATTCTGCCGTGCGTACCCATGCCACCATTTCTCTAGAATTTTCGATGTTGTCAATATCTTCCCACGGAATTTCTTGCTCTTGCTCTTCTTCCCTTACAGCTACAATCTCATCCACAACATCAATTCGGTAGCAATCATCCTCCGCAGATGGATACTTGGCTGCTTCAAAAACATTGAATACAACCTCATCATCACAAACCTTGAAATGAAGCTCACCTTTCTCTACATCAATGCTTGTCTTTCCGGTAGCCAAAAATGACTGACCAAGGAGAAGCGGTACGTCTCGATCTTCCTCCATCTCCATGACAATGAAGTCCACCGGAAAAATCAAGGTGTCAACCTTGACTAACACATTCTCCACTATCC
>SOPF01027460.1:11532-28691 GCA_012979155.1 Hypericum perforatum
GATCGATCGGCAAGTTGAAGAACTATTGAAGTGGATTTCATGTCTCCCAACCCAAGCCTTCTGAATATTGAGAACGGCATAAGGTTGATGCTAGAACCAAGATCAATCAATGCCTTCTTGAATGTTTGCTCTCCAATGGTACACGGAATAGTGAAGCTTCCGGGGTCCTTCATCTTTTGAGGTAGCTCGTGGCTCAAGATAGCGCTACACCCTCTCGTCAATAGAATGACTTCAAAATCATCAATGCTCCTCTTCTTTGAAATGAATTCTTTGATCCACTTCCGGTATGTTGGCATTTGCTCAAAAGCATCAAGGAGCGGTATGTTGATATGAAGATTCTTGAAAAGCTCCAAGAACTTGTGGTAGCTTGGGTGCATGACTTGCTTGTTCACCCTTTGAGGAAATGGCGGTTGACGAGCATGTCGAAGCCCCTCAAAATAAACCGATACTCACGGCTCACTAATTTATAGCAAGTAGTGGAAATACCAAGTCAGATCCAAGGAAGGATGAATATTCAATAAACCTAACTATTAAAACAAGTAAAAAGGGGGCTTTGTAAGAGTGACGATGAAATCAAATTAACAAGAACAAAGAGAATTGTACGAGTAAATATCAATGAGAGAAAATGGTAGATTCGAGATTGGAGTACCACGGCAAGTCGGTTGATCACTGGATCACAAAAGATAATCTAACTCATGTAGCAAGTAGGGGTAAATCTCCCGCAACCGCAAAGAGACCACTAACATCTTATAATCAACTAGCCAACCGCCTAACTAATTGTTTATCACCTAACAGACAGAATATCAACCGATTTCTAATCTAGAAGGCAATAGCATTAAGAAAAGATGTTCCTACTCCTAGCAATTATACTCAAAACCTTGGTATGTACAAACTAGCCTTATTTATTCCTAGTTAATCAGTTTGGTAACAACCGTTCCTCACAAAATTAACCTTGCTCGTAGATCAATTCCTAACAGCGACTGCTAATTAGGAATCAATGGCAGATCAGTTCTAAAATAGATTCACAACCGCAAACCATTCAAGAACAAAAATAAGCACAAGGAAATAAATAAATACTACTGAATAAGATTGAAATAAACAAGATCCTCACAACCAGAACCTGGGTCTCCTCTCTCAAATCAACCTAGAGGATTAGTTCCTCATATTCATGACAAAGACAAAATAAAAATGGGTTCTGTTCTCTCGAATGCAAAGTTACCTAAAAACTAGGTCTAGAGAGTTTTTATAAGTCCTAATAACTCAGAAAACCTACAAGGGTCGTCCTCCATGTAATTTACAATATTGCCCCTGAATTTCTGCAATAGTCTCCTATCATATCAGTCTTTAGTGTTTTGACCATAACTTTCTCTTCCGAACTCCGATTGGTGCGTTCTTTATATGGATAGAAAGAAGAAAGAAAGATCTTCAATTTTGTGTCTGATACTCTTCCTCAAATTCGGCTCTGAAACTGACGAAAATGCCGTTCCAAGACAGCTGTCCCTGCTAGACTCCTCCTTCATGCAAAATTCCTTTCCAAATTCGCCTTTTTTCCTATAATTTAGTATAAAGAGCCCATTAGTCACCTAAAACTCAAAATATAACTAAAATAATGCTGAACTAACGATAAAAGTATAAAAATAACTCAAAATCCTATGCGTTTAATGCGTGTTTTAGACACACATCAAACATCCCCACACTTAAACTTTGCTTGTCCCCAAGCAAGACTCAATCTAAGACACAAAATCAAAAGACAGACTCAAAAATAAGGGAAAACACACAACATACACACATGAAACAAATATTGGCAACTCGAGCACTTGCGTTTTAACCACACTGAATCAATGAACTATTAACAACAGACTATCCCTAGAAATTCCAATGCCAAGTTAATTTTGCAATTCAAGTCTAGCCCACAAATCAAACTAGTTCCCCATAATTTTAATCATTCAAAAGCAGTGAAGACCACTAGAGACTCAACATCAATAAGCACAAGGCATGACTGGATATTAAGGCACTTATAGTGCTGTTTAGCTTGGCCTCGTCCCAAAACATTTAAGGTCAGCATGGTTAGCACTCAACTTGCATGGCACTTGGGACTTCACTCTTGGATGTCAATAGGCTGGATTTTTACAACTTTTTGTTGCTCCAGTTATACCTATAACTATCCTCAAGCTCCATCCTAATCAGGCCGGAGGCAACATCAACTCCAATTGTTTACCTGACTACTGCCCTCCCGCCAGCATTCTTTCTCATTCCACCTTGCTTTCCACATTCCACATTTCAATTTTCTTTCATTTTCTTCCACATCCCTTAAGAACATTTTTTTAAACATAGAAGGGCAGCAAGTTTTTTTTTTCGGTTAATCCTCACACAAGTTAGCTAAAACATTTTCATGATACAAGCGGGAGTTGGTTACTACAGTCGTGCCACCTGAATTCTCTCAAGTGTTCTATCAGTCTTGTACACTAGTGGTCGCTTAATCCAATTATGAGATTTTTGAAAAGCAAGAACTAATTCTCAATATGGGCTTTATCATATCCTTGCTAATTTTATCCTAGCATGAGCTTTTCTAAGGATCTTAAGTTGCTAAAGGCTCAAAAATTCAAGGTTGCAAGTTCACGCACGTAGTTGCCTCGACACACAAAACAAACCAAAATTTACTCAAACATCCCCACACTTAGAGAACAACATGTCCTCATGTTATAAGGTAACCTAAAAAATAAAAATAAATCAAATAAAATAAAGAAATCAAATAAATCAAAACAGACAAGACACACGAGATAAACACGACAACAAATCACGAAACACAAAATAAATAAATAAATAAAATAATAAATAAAAAAACAAAAAAAAACGTAAGCAATCGAGTTTAGGGTTCAAGGACTCCCTCGAGTGGTGATTCGCGTGGTGAGGGTGGCATTGGTGTGCTTTCAGGTTGCACGAGACGAAGGCGGAACAGAGATATGACATAGGTTTGCTCACGCTCAATGTTGGTGAGACGTGTTTTTAAATCATTGAGCTCAGATTGCACGTAGACAGAGTGCTCCTCCATTTTAGCTAGCAGCGTGGTCAAAGTAGTGTGTATAGCTCCTTCTGCAGCCGTGGATGGAATTGTGACTGAATTCTCCTTTGCTCCAGCACGCTTTTGTTGTGTTGTTAATGCTTGCCAACAACTCCTCTCTTTTGCATCAATTAGTTTTCCTGTAGTAGTCATGATTTCTGCGCGGATGAGAGTACCGTGCGTGAAATGGCCGCGAGCTAGTGGTCGGGAGATTGTCGTAGGAAACACATCAAAAAACTTGGCAAGACCAGTAGCAAAATGTCCTAGGCCAATGACAGTGTTCGATCGAGTCAACGTATTGTGCATCGCTTGAAAAACATGGTACGTGGTGTTGATCGGCTTCTTATCCTGCAAACAAGCAAAAACAACTCCGGACCGGAGACTTTATTGCTCTCCTTCTTTCCATAAATTCCATGACACATAAACTTATGTAAAAGTAGATATGCATGGTCAGTAATGAATCCATTAGAAGGGTTGGTCATGCAAAAATTTTCTAAGCCAGTCAATTTACACCAACTCTTTTTCTCACAAATGTTGAAGGAATTTTAGCACAACCATCTTTATGAAATCCGAAAACTTTATGCATGATGGTGTTGTCAACCCTAAAATTATGTCCATTCAAACGATAGTGGATAACTTGTAAATCATCATCAATCTTTAGGGTTGTGAAAAATTCTAATGTAAGAGACTCGTAAGTCTCAAACGGTTTTGCAAGAAAGCGTGTCCATCCAAAAATTTCACCCAATTCGTTGATTCTAGTTTTCAATCCAATATACTCAAGCTTATGATAATCAAACCATTTATTTGACACAATTTTTCTACAAGACAGGGATTGAAAACGTTTACCCTTGACATCATCACGGATAAGAAACGGTGCCTTGTACGTGTCACGAAGGTCAACTTGTTGTGTGATTGGATCTTCTCCTCGCTTTCGCTTTCCGTGACTTGCTCGAGCAACTACATGCTTCGTTGGAGGCATCTTGAAAAATTGAACTGTGATCTTGTTCCTGGACAAGAAATAATCGGTGACGTCAATTAAATATGACAGAATTAATTGGCTGCGTCAATTAATTAAGAAGGAATGAATAACAGAAAAGTAGTGTTTAATTAGGAGACGCAATCTCAGTTCAATTAGGAAAGAAAAAGAAAAAAAAATATAAAATCGGTTCCTATATTTTCTCGGATGGAGAGACTTTGCTCCGAAAAATTCTCGTAATGACGTGTTACGGTCGTACTCCGTCCCGAGTTGCGCTTCTCGCTGCAAGGAGAGTGGAAATCGCCTGTTCACTTCGGAGCGAGATCTCCACTTCGTCGCTTGGGAAGGACAAATTGACTGTCCACTTCGTCGCTTTGTTGCTTTTGTCTCTGCGAGAGGAATAAAATAATGGAGCTTCCTTGGTGGTCACGGAATTGCAACTTTGCGATTTTTTAATTTTTTTTCTGAAAAAAAAATATTGAAAGAAATGGATTAGACCCGAATAGATAGCAAAAACTAAGCATGTAATAAAAATAAAAAAAATAAAAATTGAAATACTAAATTGGGTTGCCTCCCAATAAGCGCTTCTTTAACGTCAATAGCTTGACGATCAATCCGGATTACTCCGTAGCATAAATTGGGAGTGCGAGGTTCACGGTCTCATCCGGTGTTCCTACAAAATTCTCAACAAAATGTTTAAGACGATGTCCATTGACTGTAAGAATTTTGTTCGTGTGAAAATTCTGAATTTCAACAACTCCATTATCAAATACTCTAAGCACAATGAACGGACCAGTCCAGCGAGATCGAAGCTTACCGGGCATAAGTTTTAATCGTGAGTTAAAGAGCAGTACCTTTTAGCCCACAGTAAAAGTTTTGCGAAGGAGCAATTTATCATGTAGAATTTTAGTGCGCTCCTTGTACATTATCGCATTCTCGTAAGCTTCTAGACGGATCTCCTCCAATTCTTGCAGTTGCAGTTTGCGTTCTTCACCGACCATGTGGAAATTCATATTGCATTGCTTGACCGCCCAATATGCTTTGTGCTCAATTTCTACAGGTAAGTGGCATAATTTTCCGAATACCAAGCGATAAGGGGACATACCTATAGGTGTCTTGTATGCTGTGCGGTAAGCCCAAAGAGCATCATCCAAATGTAAACTCCAATCTTTACGTGAGGGGTTTATTGTTTTCTCCAGTATTTGCTTCACCTCTCGATTGGATACCTCAGCTTGTCCGTTGGTTTGAGGGTGGTACGTGGTAGCGACACGGTGGTGCACGCCGTATTTTTTCATGAGTGCTTTAATTGTGCGATTGCAGAAGTGAGTTCCTTGATCGCTAATAATCGCTCATGGAATGCCAAACCTACTAAAGATGTTAGATTTTAAAAATCCTGCAACAACTTTAGAATCATTAGTTCGAGTGGCCTTTGCTTCCACCCACTTTGAGACATAGTCAACTGCAAGTAGGATATAAATATGACCTAAAGAGCTAGGAAATGGTCCCATAAAATCTATACCCCATACATCAAATATCTCACAGAAAAGTATAGGAACTTGGGGCATCTCATTTCTACGAGAAATATTTCCTACTTGCTGACAACGGTCACAACTCTTGCAAAATTTATAAGCATCCTGAAATAGAGTAGGCCAGTAGAATCCGTTATCTAGCACTTTCCTAGCAGTTCGTTTAGGACCAAAGTGGCCTCCGCATGCATACGTATGACAGTAAGTCAGGATAGACTCATATTCACTAGAAGCTATGCAGCGACGAATAACTTGATCACTACCTATTTTCCACAGAAAAGGTTCATCCCAAATAAAGTATTTTGCATCACTACGAAGTTTATGCCTTTTTGCTTTTGTCAAACCAGGCGGAGTCTTACCAGTCACAATAAAATTGACGAGATCCGCATACCATGGTTCTTCCACCTCGATATGAAAAAGTTGTTCATCAGGAAAATCATCTGAAATGGGTAGTGGTTCTTTAGCACGTTCCAAACGGCTCAAATTGTCTGCTACTAAATTTTCGGAGCCTTTCTTGTCTCGAATCTCCAAATCAAATTCCTGTAGCAAAAGAATCCAGCGAATTAAGCGTGGTTTAGAGTCTTTCTTTGCCAATAAATATTTGAGTGCAGCATGATCGGAGTAAACAATGACTTTCGTCCCTAAAAGGTAAGAACGAAATTTGTCCAAGGCAAAGACAATGGCGAGTAATTCTTTCTCCGTGGTGGAGTAATTGCGCTGGGCTCCATCCAAAGTCTTTGAGGCATAGTATATGACATGACTGATCTTTTCAACTCGTTGTCCCAGAACTGCTCCCACGGCATAGTCACTTGCATCCGTCATGATCTTAAATGGCAAGTTCCAATTAGGAGGTTGCAGAATTGGCGCAGTGGTTAGTAACACCTTCAACTTATCAAAAGCTTCCTTGCACTCCTTACCGAAATTGAATTCAACATCATTCTTGAGTAAGTTGCTCAAAGGTAGAGCAATCTTAGAGAAATCCTTGACGAAGCGACGGTAAAATCTTGCATGACCAAGAAAACTACGTACTTCTCGAACATTAGCTGGGTAGGGAAGATTAGAAACTAAATCAATCTTTGCTTTGTCAACTTCAATCCCTTTTTCAGAAATCACATGTCCGAGAACAATACCATGAGTGACCATGAAATGACACTTTTCGTAATTCAAGACTAGACTTTTCTCGATGCAACGTTGCAACACTTTTGAAAGATTTTATAAGCAATGATTAAAAGAATCACCATAAACAGTAAAATCATCCATGAAGACCTCTATGCAATTCTCTATCATGTCAGAAAATATGCTCATCATGCAACGTTAAAAAGTACCAGGAGCATCACATAACCCAAAAGGCATACGATGATAAGCAAATGTACCAAATGGACAAGTAAATGTAGTTTTCTCTTGGTCTTTGGGGTCAACTACTATTTGATAGTAACCTGAATAACCGTCAAGAAAGCAGAAATAAGACTTACCTGTAAGTCGTTCTAGCATCTCGTCAATGAAAGGTAAGGGAAAGTGGTTTTTCCTTGTTGCAGCATTGAGCTTGCGATAGTCAATGCAGACACGCCAACCATTCTGAACTCGCATGGGTATCATCTCATTCTTTTTATTTGCAACCAATGTAAGTCCAGTCTTCTTCGGAACCACATGAATTGGGCTGACCCATTGACTATCTGAGATGGGGTAGATGATTCCTAAATCAAGGAGCTTGATAATTTCTTTCATCACGACTTCCTTCATGGCAGGATTAAGCTTTCGTTGTGGGTCTCGCTTTGGCTTGGCATTTTCCTCTAGGAGGATTCGGTGCATGCAGACTGAAGGACTGATACCTTTGATGTCTGCTAATGTCCATCCAATGGCTGTTTTATATTCTCTCAGTACTTTGATCAATTGTTGCTCCTGGGACATGGCAAGGTCCTTTGAGATAATCACTGGTAAGGTGTTCTTATCACCGAGATATGCATACTTGAGATTCTCAGGTAACTTCTTCAACTCTAACTTAGGAGCCTGTTCCACAGAAGGAAGAATATGTTCGTTAGTAACCGGTAAAGGAATTACAGAGTTCTCATACCTTTTTGGGACCTCTCCAAGTGAGTAAAGAGTCATGACTGTATCTTGATCTTCCTTTCCAAGAGCCACATGTTCCTCGCGATCAGTCGTTGAATTCCGTATTACCCTTTCTAGCGAGTCTTTCACACATATTCTTTCAAAAGCAACTTGAACAAGTGGATCAATCACATCAACAGAAAAAGTAGTTGCAGAATCTGGTGGGTGTTTCATAGCATCAAATATGTTAAAAGTAACCACTTCCCCATCAAATTCTAATGAAAGAGTTCCATTATGCACATCTATCTTAGTTCGAGCAGTTTTCATGAAAGGTCGTCCAAGTAAGATGTGAGAAGAATTGGAACAAGATTCATCATCCATATCAATCACGTAAAAATAAACAGGAAATATGAATTCATTCACTTTCACAAGCACATCTTCCAGAACTTCTTCAGGATAAGAATTAGATCTATCAGCCAATTGAATAATGATTCTAGTGTCTTTTAAAGGCCCTAGATTCAGAATTTTATAAATGGACAGAGGCATGACATTGATAGATGCACCTAAATTAAGCATTGCTCTTTCAATTCTCGTATTTCCTATAGTGCATGGAATAGTGAACATACCTGGATTGTTGCACTTTTGGGGGAGCTTCCTCTTGATGATTGCTGAAGCATTCTCACCCACTCTAACTTTGTCATCCATCCCTAACTTCTTCTTATTAGTGCAAAGATCTTTGAGAAACTTTGCATATCTTGGCACCTGCTTGATGGCATCGAGCAATGGAATATTTACTTCTACCTTTCGAAAGGTTTCTAGAATTTCTTGCTCAGCAGCTTCCTTCTTTGCTTTAGCGAACCTTCCAGGGAAAGGTGGGAGAATCTCTATTTGGGGCTTCAACTTCATAGTTTCCTTCTCTTTCTCCATATTCTTCTCAGCTTCGCTTGTCTTTTTCTCAATTTGAGTGTTTTCATCCAAAATTGGTGCTGCTTCCAAAGTTTTTCCACTTCGTAGGGTGATAGCGCTTGCATTCTCTCTTGGGTTCACCACTGTCTGGGATGGTAGTCGCCCTTGAGAACTCTTCATCTCTCTAACATCAGCTGCAATCTGGGATACTTGCCTTTCAACATTCTTGATGCTTGCATTTGTTTGGTTGGCCAGATTCTGAATGCTCTGATTAGTCGCATTTGCTTGGTTGGCAAGATTCTGAATGCTTTGAGTAGTGGCTTGGACACTCTGCTGGATACTCTGATTTGTGCTGATGACCAAACTCTTTATAAGTTCTTCCAATGATTGAGAAGAATTAGGCTGTTGCTGTTGAGGTGGCTCAGGCCTAGGATTTTCATAGGCAGTTTGTGTTCTTTGAGTTGGTTGTCCTTGAGGTGGCCCATATCTGAAATTGGGATGATCTCTAGTGCCTGGGTTATAATAGTTAGAGTATGGGTCATACTTCCTCTTTTGTGGATACTCACCTATACCTATGGCAAATGCCTCTTCTTGAAGCTCAGGACATGCCTCTGAATGGTGCCCTTGAGTAGAGCAAATACCACATACTGTAGGTTTGACTAAGCCATGTTTCAAAGTTGACTTCACGAATGATGTAAGCTCATCAAATTTCTCCTCCAAGTTAGAAGTTCCCAGTTCATTGACTCTTTGCTCTCCTACGTTTTGACGTCCTCGCGTATTCTTAGCCATCCTCTCAATCAATTGTTTGGCTTGAGCAGGTGTATTATCTATGAGGTCACCTCTACTAGCGGCATCAAGCATACTCCTTTCTGACGAGAGGAGTCCTTCATAGAAATACTGTATTAGCTGATTCTCTACAATTTGATGTTGAGGGCAACTAGAACATAGTTGTTGAAATCTCTCCCAATACTCATATAGTGTCTCATCAGAATGCTGAGTTATGCCACTAATCTCCTTCCTCTTGGATATCACAATTGAAGCAGGAAAGTATCTATCCGAGAACTTCTTTTGCAATTCTGCCCATGTCGTTACTGATCCAGGCTCAAGGCTATATAACTAATCTCTAGCCTTGTCTTCAACGGAGAATGGGAATGCCATCAGCTTGACTAAATCAGTAGAGACTCCAGCTTGTTTCATAGTGGAGCATGCGATGTGAATTCCTTGTAGATGTCTATTGGCATTTTCTCCAGCTCGTCCATGGAAGGTAGGAAGTCGGTGAATCAAGCTCGACTTCAGTTCAAATGGAGGAATGTTATCATGAAGAACAATGCATAATGGTTGCTGATTAACCTCATTATCGGCCATGGCGTTCATGGTAAGTTATTGTGTTGCCATGCTGAGACTATCTTCAGGAACACTTTCAGTATCAGATGAAGAAACAGAGTAGTCTCCCTCACTATTAGAATTACCAGAAGTAGTAGCTTGTCTCTTGGCCTTCCAGTTTGCCTTTGCAGTCTTCTCGATCTCCTGGTCAAGAGGTAAAGTTCCTAAACCTGAAGAACGAGTTAACATACAAAATAATTAGATTAATCAAATAAATCAAAACCTCCCCGGCAACGGCGCCAAATTTTGACGAGCGTGTCGAAGCCCCTCAAAATAAACTGATACTCACAGCTCACTAATTTATAGCAAGTAGTGGAAATACTGAGTCAGATCCAAGGAGGGATGAATATTCAATAAACCTAACTATTAAAACAAGTAAAAAGGGGGCTTTGTAAGAGTGAAGACGAAATCAAATTAACAAGAACAAAGAGAATTGTACGAGTAAATATCAATGAGAGAAAACGGTAGATTCGAGATTGGAGTACCACGGCAAGTCGGTTGATCACTGGATCACAAAAGATAATCTAACTCATGTAGCAAGTAGGGGTAAATCTCTCGCAACTGCAAAGAGATCACTAACATCCTATAATCAACTAGCTACGCAACCGCCTAACTAATTGTTTATCACCTAACAGACAGAATATCAACCGATTTCTAATCTAGAAGGCAATAGCATTAAGAAAAGATGTTCCTACTCCTAGCGATTATACTCAAAACCTTGGTATGTACAAACTAGCCTTATTTATTCCTAGTTAATCAGTTTGGTAACAACCGTTCCTCACAAAATTAACCTTGCTCGTAGATCAATTCCTAACAGCGACTGCTAATTAGGAATCAATGGCAGATTAGTTCTAAAATAGATTCACAACCGCAAACCATTCAAGAACAAAAATAAGCACAAGGAAATAAATAAATACTACTGAATAAGATTGAAATAAACAAGATCCTCACAACCAGAACCTGGGTCTCCTCTCTCAAATCAACCTAGAGGATTAGTTCCTCATATTCATGACAAAGACAAAATAAAAATGGGTTCTGTTCTCTGGAATGCAAAGTTACCTAAAAACTAGGTCTAGAGAGTTTTTATAAGTCCTAATAACTCAGAAAACCTACAAGGGTCGTCCTCCATGTAATTTACAATATTGCCCCTGAATTTCTGCAATAGTCTCCTATCATATCAGTCTTTAGTGTTTTGACCATAACTTTCTCTTCCGAACTCCGATTGGTGCGTTCTTTATATGGATAGAAAGAAGAAAGAAAGATCTTCAATTTTGTGTCTGATACTCTTCCTCAAATTCGGCTCTGAAACTGACGAAAATGCCGTTCCAAGACAGCTGTCCCTGCTAGACTCCTCCTTCATGCAAAATTCCTTTCCAAATTCGCCTTTTTTCCTATAATTTAGTATAAAGAGCCCATTAGTCACCTAAAACTCAAAATATAACTAAAATAATGCTGAACTAACGATAAAAGTATAAAAATAACTCAAAATCCTATGCGTTTAATGCGTGTTAGACACACATCAGCGGTGGAGGGTACTTCCTTTCCGGTGTTGGCTTGACTGCTTCCTTAGGTGACTTATCTTTTTCTCCAATGATAGGAGTTACTTGTAGCTCATCTTCTTCTTCCCCAACTATCTTCTTTGGTGGAGGAATTACTGGAGTCTTCACTGCATTCTTCTCCAAGTCCAGGCCACTTTTAGTTGTGATGGCCTTGTAATGCTCTTGTTTGGTGGGAGGAGCTTTGATGTTGCTCGGTAGAGTACCGGGTGGTCTTGTGTTGAGTTGTGTTGCTAGCTGGCTAATTTGCACATCAAGATTTTGAATGGTTGCTTCATGGCTCAACACTTGCTTGCGCAATTCATCCTCACCTCGACGATCTTGCGTTGGTGGTCCTTGCTGCTGCCACCTTTGTTGATATGGCTGAAATTGTTGTGGTGGAGGACCTTGCACATTCCCACCTCTGTAAGGTGGTCTTAGATATTGAGGTGCCTGTTGACCTGCATTATTCCTCCAAGAAAAATTTGGGTGGTTTCTCCATCCCGGGTTATACGTATTAGAATATGGATCATTATTCCTATTAGTATTTCCCACAAAATTAACAGGTTCAGCAATCAATGAACAACTATCCGTGTTATGTGGTCCAGTGCAAATTTCGCATACCTGAGATGATGATGTTGCTTGTATTGACATTGACCCTTTCACTAGCTGTGTAAGTGTTGCTACTTGCACCTTTAGAGCAGCTACTTCATCATTGTCTTGTACACTAGCAACTTTACTTCTTTCGGTTCGATCCCCCTAATCATGATTATTAGTAGCCATGGCTTCAATGATTTGGAGACCATCGGCTTCTAACTTATCTGTCAAATTACCTCCCGCTGCTGCATCTAGGTTGACTCGAATTTGTGGCTCACATCCATTGTAGAATGTTTGGATGAGCATCCATTCAGGTATCTGATGATGTGGGCACTCGCGAAGTAGTCTTTTGAAACGATGCCAACCATCATACAGCGATTCACTACCTAACTGTTTAAATTGAGAAATCTTATTACGAAGTTGGGTGGTTTTACCTGGAGGATAGTGCTTTTCCAAGAACTTGTCGGCAAGCTCTTACCATGTTGTGAATGTGCCAGCTAGAAATGAATCTACCCACTCCCTAGCATCATTTTTTAAGCTATACTTGAATAGTCGAAGCTTAATAGCATCAGGTGTGACACTATTGTATTTTACTGTTGAGCAATGATCCTCGAACTTCTGGATGTGCCTTGCTGGGTTTTCTGAGGGATAACCTCCGAATTGGTCTTGTTGTACCATGTTAATGAGATTGCTCTTAATCTCAAAGTTGTTTGCCTCCATGGTAGGATATTCTGTACTTGACCGAAGATCGGCAAGTCTTGGATGTGACTTGTGTCTCATGGCGGCAGGAACATTGACTACTTGTCGATCACCCATCTCTTCTATATGTAAGTTTCTCCTCCTGATTCGTCGAATGGTTCGTTCAATCTCTGAATCTTGCTTAAGAAGAGGTTGGTTCTCACGACGAGTATTTGGCATTCACCTCCTGTACTTGTATGGTGCTATAACACTCAACAGAGAGGATCAAATGCTAAGAGTAACAATAAAGATGTAACAAAGCTTAGTCTCAAAATCAAGAACACTAGTCCCAATATTAACGATAACAAATTCAAACATCTATTCCCCAGCAACGGCGCCAAAAACTTGATGCATCCAAAGTTGGATCAAAATACGTGCAAGAATTACACGATCGTACAAGTAATATTGTGATAAGTTAGATCGTCTCCACAGGGAATAGAAAATGGATTTGTTCGTCAAGTACCAGATGATATGTTCTTAAATCTTAAGCTAAGCGAATCAATCGTTTGGGTTGTTGATACTTCTATGATACGATCTCAATATCGATTATGAACCTAAGTTTGTCAGGCCTAGATTCATTAACAATATCAATTTTTTCTCCGATATACGAATGAAGGCTATGATCTAAACCAAGTTGTCATCCTTGATCATAAAACAAGCATTCATTGATCTAGCTTAAATGAAAACTTCAAACATAAAGATAAACTTGTAACCAAAGAAGAAAATGAAAGTACCTTGATTGTATCGAATCCAAAGTTGTTACAATATCCTCAAGAACAACTCAAGAACACATAGTAAAATCTAACAACTAAAGTTTTTTTAGCTTGGAGAGTTCTAATTTCCAACACAAGTTCTCCTTCCTCTCCTTTCCAAGTACTCCCTATCCAACCTCCTCTTCCTCTTCTAATACCCCAAGTTGTGCTTTCCATCCCAAAAGTGTAGACAAAGGTAAGTGGCAAGTTTGGTGAAGCAATTCTTTATGTTGGCTGTCGACCCCCAGCGTACGTTGGGTAGGCCAGCGTACGTTGGGGTTGCTCACGGCAATTTTCCACTTCTTGTCCGAGTAAGGCCAACGTACGCTGGCTAGGCCAGCGTACGTTGGGGTAGAAATCTGTCCCTTTGCTCTTTTGCCTTTAAACATCTGATTTTTTGCCCGACTCATTACCTAAGTCCATCGATCTTTTCCCCGACTCCTTGTATGCTCCAAACACCTACAAAACACATCAAATCAATATGCATTCATCTCCTTGACCAATTAAACAAAATGAAACAAAACATAGACAAGACTCGACTTAACATTTCCTAAAACATGACAAAAACAACATAAACTAAAGCTAAATGAATGCATGTTCTCACATGCATCAATTAGTAAGCCTAAAACAAAGTTATTTGTGTCCAAGAATGTCTCCAACAGCTTAGCTAAAGACTTGGCAGCGACCCTTGATGTTGGTTTGACGAAGAATCTTGGAAAATATCTTAGAATGCCCTTAATCCACAGGAGGATTACTAAGGAAACCTATGCCTACATATTGGAGAAAGTCCACTCTCGGATGCAGGGTTGATGTTCGGACAGGCTATCTTTCACCGGTCGAGCTATACTCTCTCAATCGGTCCTGGCATCCTTGCCTACCTATGCCTTGTAGATTTCACGTATCCCTCTTGGACTGTGTGATAAGATTGAGAAGGCACAACGGTCTTTTTTATGGGGATCTACATCGAACAAGAAGAAAGCACATGTTATTGCCTAGGATACTATTTGTAAATCGAGGAATGAGGGCAGACTGGGATTTAAACATCTGAGAGACCAAAATCTCGCACTGATTATGAAGTTGGCCTGGGGACTATTGACCAACCAAGCCTCGTTATGGGCCAACGTGCTATGGGCCAAATATACAAAGAATGACACACCTCTCAGCCTAATCCAAAGCAAACCCAACAACTCATCCTTATGGAAGGCTATTGTTTCGGTGTGGCCCATTTTGCTTAAAGGAATGCAACATGCTATCGGAGATGGTGTTAATACTTACTTTTGGATGGATAGATGACTTGATAGTTTGGAACCTCTTATCTATTACAGTGTTAGACCTATTCCGGATGACTTGCTAACTATGAAATTATAGGAGGCAGTGAATGAGGCGGGGGATTGGAAGTGGGAGATCATACGTAGCTTCCTTCCGAATGACATACTTGACTGACTAGTAGGTATCTCTATTCCTAGACCAAACCATGACACAGACAAAAAGAAATGGAGTAAGACTCAAGATGGTAACTTCTTGACAAGCTTAGCCTACGCTCTTATCCGCAGAATAAGTCTCCAAACCAACTCAAATAAATGGACGAAATTGTGGAAATAGAAGGGGCCAGAACAATTGAAAAGAGTGGCCTGGTTAGCCAATCATGGAAGACTCTCTATGAATTCTATGCATAAAAGGAGGAACATGACAACTGATGCTAGATGCTCAGGATGTAAAGTAGAAGAGGAAACCACTTTATATGCTTTACGAGATTGCCCCCTGATCATTCCCGGTTGGAGAGTCTTGCTTGCTCATACTGGGGTAAACCCTGCTCTTTTCTTTGCACTTTATTTAAATAACTGGATCAATTTCAATCTGACCTCTTCTCAAAACTGGTTGTCAATGTTTCTTGTGGCTATCGATGCCTTCTGGAAGTGGCGTAATTCTTCTGTCTGGGAGGAAGGTGAACGAAGACCTTCAAATCAAGGCTAGTACATCATGAACCGATGTAGGCTCCTAACAGAAGCATTTAAATCTACAATGAGAATGCAACTTAATGGGGAGAAAGTTGTCAGACTTATAGGATGGGAATGTCCTAAAGAAAGGTGGGCTAAACTTAACACGGATGGAGCCCGTAGAGGATCGACATCAAAAGCTACTACCAGGGGAATTATTTGGGATAGCAATGGTTTCTGGATGAGAGGATTCGTCTCCAATTTAGGCTCGTGTTTCAGCATTCAAGCCGAATTATGGGGTGTATATCATGGACTCTGACTTGCAAAGGAAATAGGCATTAGGAAGCTGATTGTGGAGGTTAATTCCAAGATTGTGGAGAGCATGCTAAATGCCAAGCGACCAGCAATCCAGAATCCACTTCTTTTTCTTGTCGAGGAGGAACTCAGATGGAACTGGCAGATTCGGATTACGCATGTGTATTGTGAAGCAAATCGTTGCGCTAACCTCCTCGCCAACCTCGGATTCTCCTTGGCAATCGGTACTCATAAGCTGGCTGACCCACCTAATCAACTCAAGGAGATTATGCTCTACGATATTGGCGATGCTACTCTTACACGTTTAGTTGTAAGCCATAATGAATATGTTCCTTGTAATATTGATGCTCTTGGTGTAAGTAGTTTGGTTAGACTTGATTCAGACAATGATTGTACCAGACTTAATGTCGCGATACACCAAACGTCAAGGGGGGATTTTCTCCCCTGGGGTACTCTTCCCCTTCCACATATTTTTCCCACGGGTTTTCCTGTGGTAGGGGTTTAATGAGACTGGCGGTCGCAACCTCACAAGCGGCCGAGAGAGAGTCTGGTACTTAGTAGTCTGTTTCTGGCCATGTTTCGTTAATATATAGGGGCGTTGCCCCTCCTTTCTTACCAAAAAAAAATCACAATGTTAATGATAAAAAAATCGTATAACCATATTATACCGAAATGAATTTTTGGCCTTTTAGCTTCGAAATCATAGGGTATTTAATGAAAATTACGTAAAACCATATCATTTTTCTAATTCAATGATGAGAGGCGTGGTAATTAATTACCCCTTGGTAAACCTGGTCCACCATATCGTCGTATGTCCCGGCAGGATCTGTAGTGTTCGGCTTAGCGAATGGGATGAACTCGTAATCCACAGGATAAAGCAAGGCTTCTATTACTGCCTTGATGACATCAATGGAAAATCCTGACACGACATAATCATTGGTTCTTGGATCTATCGAAACGTTAACGAATTCCAGGAACCCTTGCTTCACCGGAACTCATACTGAAGGATTAAAAGCATAATTAACACATAATTAACAACTAATTATAGCTAATTACACAATAATCCACAAGCATAATTCATTAACAAATAACGAAAATTACTTGTTGTAGCGAGCTCTCCCGGATCGTCTTGACGAGATCTTGCTACTGGTTGATTCACGATCACGATCGGATTCGGATTCGTGAATGATTTCCACGAATTTCCAAACTGTTGCAAAATCTGAGAATTTCGGAACCAATCCGAAATAATCCTTCTACTCTGCTGTGTGTGTATTTTCGGTGGAAAAGTTACCAGAATGATCACCTGCTTTCTTCCCCTTTTATAGGAGAAGTCCAAGCATGACAAATCAATCCAAAAAATCCAAGTGGCAGAGCTACAAAGGTAGTT
>SOPF01027461.1:0-45362 GCA_012979155.1 Hypericum perforatum
CAAATAAATATCTTCAAATGCAAAAGTCTTAAAGGCACATCAAATTTGATAGATGAATATGATTTTTTAATGACAATTCGTCCTAACTACGAAATTAATTTTTAAAAAATAAAAAATCATGAAATTGTGTACATTGTAAAATTTATTTCAAAAATATATATTAAAACTCTGTTTTTTCCAAAGTTATGATTTTTCAAAATTTTAATAATTAAAATATACAAAAATAAAACTATTAACCAAAAAAATTAAATTTGTCATCGGAAAAAATATTAATGGCACATCAAATTTTAATGATGAATATAATTTTGATAAATTTTCCCAAAGATAAAATTTATTTCAAAATAAAAAATTCATAAATTTGTGTAGATCTTGTAATACTCTTTTTAAAATAAATTATAAGAGCAAAAAGTCCATCCTTATAAAAAATTATGGTTCGTCAAAATTTTAATAGTTAAATTTTCAAAAATAAAATTGTGGATAACTATTGTTATCAAATTGAAATTTAAATTAAAGGGGCAATGACAGCAGAAAATTTAAATTATTGGTGTCACTAAAATTTTGCCACTGCAAGGGCCATTAATGTGTGTTGGTTTGGAAGCGCGTGGGGTTCTATAAATCATTAATTATGAGATATCCTATACAACCAAGAAATGGGAATATTTTTCTGTTTTGGTAAATGGAAAAAAATCTCATTTTTCGGACTCATAATTGTCACATTGACACCATTTTCATAATAATTTTTTTTCCACACACTCTTTCTGTAAAAAGTCATGGATAGTAACATCATTTAAAAATTAATTTTCCAAAAAAAAAAATGATTGTGAATTTTGGGAGTGAATTTTTTTTATAATATAACTGGCGTGAAATCTACATTAATATGAACAAGTCATAACACTAAAAAAACTAGAAATACATATATACAACAACAGGATGTATAAAATGAAAAGGAAAAATAATAAATCACTCTGTAATGACCAAAAAAGTGCAATTATCACTTTGTATTCAAATTTTTTTTTAGACGAGAGATCACCTATCCACGTAAGAAAATGTTATTCACCTTATCTTATTAACTTATGAAATTAAAAGAAATCTTTTCTCCCTACCAAAGTTTCATCCGCCTGTGTCGTTTCTAACTCCCCAAATTAAAAATGAAACAAGGACTTATCTCAAGTGTTTTTTTAGTAAATTTTAAGTTTAGTTTATTAGATTTAAATTTTTGGACCTTAGATATTTTTTAGCTTTGTTTCTCTCCAAGCAAAATTTTTTCTTATTCACAAAAAGTAAGGTTTGAACCTCTAACCTCTTATAAAGGAAGTAAGATCCGTTGTTGATTATCTTAGCTCAAGTTTGGCCCTGAAATTCTTCTACAAACTTCATGACATCCCCTTCATCAAAATCAAAATAGATATGGTCTTCCTCCCATCATCAATTGACTCAATTTTCACGTTTGCTGATATTGGAGGACTCCTATCTACCACAACAATAAAAAAAATAACAATTAAGAGGACAAAGTCACTAACTCGGTACAGATAATGTTGTGCATTTTGTGATCTGATCGGTTTCAAATTTAGATTAATAGATTTAATTAACATTAGTGCTAGTTTGATCTTACCAATGGTGTACCGGACGGTGACGATGCCCCCTGGTTTAAACGCTCAACCGGGCATGTTAACTCTTGATATTCCGATGAAACATCACAGCCTGCTAACCCACAATGTTATTGAATAACCAATACAAATATCTGCCGGTCCCTGGCTTATGTCTGCCTGACCCTGGACCTCGCAAGCTGAGCCATCATCTCTTGTTATAGTTGTTCCTTGTTCCATGGAATAAAAAATGTGTGCATGGAACAATAAGCCAGTTGATACAGAGAGAGCTGTGCAAGCTTTCTGAAATCAACGACATAGGAGGACGGAACTTTGGGAGCGAGGGAGGCTTAGTGTATATTTTTAATTTCATAGTAAAAAATATGAGGTTGATGGTCTTTGTTAACGTGGATTGTTGATATGTCGCGGTCACCGAAAAATTTATTTAAGAGTGTCGATGAGGTTGTTTAATAATTTAATTTTGAGTATAAGGTGATAATTGCACTTTTAGTCAAGTAAAAGCTGTGATTTGATCTTTTGCCTAATAAAAATTATATCATCAAAAGTTATATCATCAAAAGTCAACACAACTCGTTGGGTGGTGTATTTGATAACATTTTTTTTTTTGATAATTTTTTTTATGACAATAGCGATAGTGAAGATTGAGGTCCCGAAATAATTTGACCCCAACAGCTGTTGGGTAGTCAGGGAGCACTGCCCTTAGTTCTCGCCACACTCTCAACCTTAATTTCATAAGTAAACAAGACAAGGTTGATAGATTATCTATTTTAAATATAACATGTTAAATAATTTAATTTGAGTATATGGTAATAATTGCACTTTTTAGTCAAATAAAAGCTGTGATTTGATCTCTTGCCAAATAAAAATTACATCGTTAAAAGTCAACACAACTCGTTGGGTGGTGCATTTCATAACATTTTTTTGATACACGACCCAAGGACAATGGCGATAGTGAAATTGTTGAGCAAACCAAGCATGCAAGGCAGAAAATTAATTGCCGCAATTTATTACTCTACTCCCACGCAAGCGAGCTTCCCAATTAAAGAATATAAATGCACTTCTATTACATAAGTCAAGACATCTTGTGTTATTAATGCGGACGTAAAACTATCCTCTTTTTGCAAGTCAAATAAAAGAGCAAACTATTTTAAGGGTGGTCCTTAATTGTGTCCTGTACATACATGGAGAAACAACGTACGTTGGCGTTGGTTGCGAGGACGACGATGGTCCTACTGGTATTGTGGCCGATGATAGCGCCGGCGACGGCCTGCTCGTCGGATGGAAAAGGCTGCAAAGAGTGCATATCGGAGCAGATGAAGTACGGGTGTCCGTCTTGTGTGCCGCTTTTGCACTGCATGGCTCGGTGCCTGTGGAGTGGGACGTCCAGGGTTAATTGCGTCAGCAAGTGCAACTGCAACGGCGGGAAGCCACAGCTTTCCGATTGCAAGAAGTGCATGGCTCGTTGCAAGTGCAGCTGTTTGAGCATGTCTTCGTGAGACCACACTCTTTGGATTTTGTTTTGTTTTTTTTTATTTTGGGTTATATCTATAACACGGGTTGTAGTTTGTTTTTCATCCCGTGTGATCGATGTTCGAGTCATTGAGAAGTATCATAGCAACACTTCTTGGACTCTGTTTTCTTGGTTTTATATCCATAACACGGCTTGTAGTTTGTTTTCCGTCTCGTGTGATCAAAGTTCGAGTTGTTGTGAACTTCCAGGGTACACTTTTTGGACTTTTCTTTTGTTATATATCTAACATGACTTATATTCTGTTTTTCTTTCCATGTGATTGAAATTCGAGCTATTGGAAATGTAAACGGTTGAGATAGGCTCTTTTTGAACTTCTTTTCTCGCATTTTCTTCTTTCTTCTTGTTTAATTTTTTGTTAGGTACCTTCCTCTTTTGAAGAATTTATTGAGGTGTTTAGCTAATATAGTTACTTCTTCATCTTCTTATTCATTATAATTAGCTTCCCGTTCCTTTGCTCTAAAAGCTAATTTTTTTTACGGGAGTTGGAGTTTTTCTCAACTTTCTAATTTGACTCCTAGATCATTTTGATCATGTGAGAGTGATCCAACAAGTTCATCGGAAGATAGGACATTTAAATTTTGGAAAATTAGGCTAAGGTTCCTGTATTTTGGAGATTGAACCAGTTTCGTCCCTACTATTTAAAAACTACTATTTGAATTTCTACTATACAAAGTAACCAAACTTTTTAGTCCCTAAAAGTCAACATAATTTTTTTATGACCGTTATACCCTTCTTTTAAAAAACTAACCAAACTCAAATTCAATCTAATCGATCCAAGTCCTTCCTCACCATCTCCTTCACCAGCCCCTCCCTGTCACCCTCATTTGCGTTCGACAATAGAAATAGTCCTGTTCGCTCATTGCCAGCCCGAGCTTCCCAAAGCTCTCTAACATAACCTAACCACAACAACCAAATCAGAACTTCCTTCAAAGTTCCTCAAATCCTATAATTCGAAACTCCTCAAACCTAGAAATTGAAATACAATTAAACAATGGAGATGAAGCCAGAGGAGACAAACGGAAGAGAGAGAGAGAGAGAGGTGGTTAGGGTAGACAAAAAAATAATTACAAATCCACAATCCCCAATTTCCTTCCACCTTGTAGCTCTCTCATTTACTTCCGCTTCATACATGGGAGTAGGGTTTCTAACATCGAGGGCACTCTAGTCAGGCCCTCGGCTCGGACTTGACATAGTCTGATCCATCGTAATGAGGCCAGGGCTTCAGTCTGGAGGTTGCAACAGCACCTGAGCTCACCCTGGTAGATCTCCTGCCAAGGAACCCTATGACTGGAGCCCACGTCCACTTTCCGAACCCAAAGGACGCGATTGAGGTGTTCATGGATGGGTACCCAATGAACATCCTGAAGGGGATGATGATGCTTCAGGCCTGCGAGGTCGCCGGCGTTGACATCCCCTGATTCTGCTATCATAGCCATTTGTCCATTGCCAATAACTATTGGATGTGCCTCGTCGAGGTCGAGAATGGGTGATGGAGTTTTTATGGATGAATCATCTGCTGAATTGTCCAATTTATGACCAGAAGGAGAATGCGACCTCTAGGATCAGTCCATAGCATTTTAATAAAAATAGTCCTGTTTGGGATAGTTTTTGCTTGAGTTCTAGTTTATGTTTTATTTGAGTTGGTCTAGTTTTAATAGATTTGGTTTGGTTAGGTTGAATATGGGTTTGGTTAGTTTCAAAAGAAGGGCATAATGGTCATAAAAAATTTTATGTTGACTTCTAAGGACTAAAAACTCGTTTATTTTGTATAGTAGAGACTCAAAGAGTAGTTTTTAAACAGTAAGAACGAAATCGATTGAATCCATAAAGTATAGGGGCTTTAGCGTAATTTCCCCTTTAATTTTTTTATTTCTTCGATGAGTGTAATTTTTGATAACCATGTAGCTGAAGTTCTGAAGAAAGTATGAATAACTTTACAATTTGTATAGTTTTTGACTAGAGAATTCAACTCATGTACTATACTAGTAAATCTTGCAACCATCTCACCAATGGTCTCTTTAAGTAACATCTTAAGAAGCTCATTTTTATATACTAACATGTTTATCTTAGACTTTTTTACTTGATTAGTACCTTCATGAGTAACTTCAAATTTATCTCAAATCTCTTTAGCTTGAGCACATAAAGATTCTATTAAATTCTAAAGTGTCTAGAGCTACAACATATTTATGGATTTACAATTTGCTTGTATCTTCTTTACCTCATTTGAAATCTAAGTCTCTTTTGGTTTGGGAACTTTCTCATTTTTTTATTTCATAGGAAGTGTAAGTACCATTATTGATGGATCGACTTGCCCTGCTTCTCAATCATTGGCTTAAATGAAAATATTTTTTCTTGTCTTTCAAAAGTAATAATAAGCTCGATCAAACCACAAAGATCTTGTGATAAATTGACCTTCAACAAATGTGAAATTTGATATGGTTGCCATAATTTTTTTCATTGGATGTTAGTCCTATATAATTAATCAAAATGTAAAATAAAATCTTATGGGATCTACCCTAATACTAATTATAGTTCTAATAAGTAACCTAAGAGGAGGAGGAATTAAATCTCAATACAATTTTCTAACTTTTGTTAGTACTTATTCAAGCAACATTAATAAAATGAGAAAAGTGAGAGACTTGACAACTGTTCACCTATATTTTATCATACCAAATAAAAAACACAGGATATAATACAAATTTTATAAAGTTAACTTGTAAACCTATAAGTTTCCACTGGAGCACTTATAAATCCTAACTGCTAACTTTATTAAACTTTGATGGACATAATTCTAGTTTTACTAGGCTCACTATTAATGAGACTTATCTGCACTTTTTTTTACACTTATCTTGAGTTAACTTTGACTTGTAGATGATTTGATCTCTGAAATAGCTAATAGAAACAAAGTTAAAAATACACTTGAAATTGTCTTTTGTGTCAAGTTATGTTTATTCAACATAACCATAATTTTATCTTTTGTTTCTTGGACAAAGAAATGTTATTGTCAAAGTAGATGTTCCATCACGTCGACTACATTAAGATGATTATAGAAAGTTTAATTATTTTAATTTATAGAGCAGTTCTTTTAGCATCAAGCAGCTAAGCATTTGCGAGACACTTATTCGATAGGTAAAATCTTAAATCATCTTGATTTTGACAAATTTAAATTTAAACTTGTCTTCAAATAAATATATTAATTTTCTTGTCAATGTTTAACCAGATTAAGTAAGTAACTACTCAATTTTGGCTTAGGAAAATTATGACAAATTTAGTTCAGAAAAAATCTTGATTGACTCTGAATTTCAAATAAAAATTACAAACTAAATAAAAGATAGTTTATGAGCGTACGTAAGAATAAACTTATTTATAGGAAAAGTCACATATCATTAATGGTACATACATCATTTTTTAAAGTTCGCTATTATTCTTTTATGTATTCAATTTTTCTTTAGAGAATAAAGAGTTGTAGTTTGATGAATTAATCTATTCTTGGCTCATATTTGTGCAAATGGTCTCATATTCACCAATATAATTATTTTAAAGACTCTTGATTTTCTTGCCAAGTTGATTCTCTACTTCATTCTAATAGTAAATATGTTATTGTTTGATCTTTACTTCTAATTAAGTAGACGTAGCAATATCTTGTACAATCGTTAATAAAAATTAAAAAAATGTAATTCCATCTTTATGCATATTCTAAATCACATACATGAATTGAAATTGTGTTTCACTCAATCGAATGTGAAGATATTTTAGCGCATTTAGCATCAATAAAAGTCTCACACTTATTTTTTATGAGATGTTAATAGGAGGTGAAGCGACATCAATCTTTGCGAAATGCCATAAATATAATGATACACAAGAATAAGTAACCTTCATCTTCTCATTGACCTTATCGACAATATTCATTATATTTCTTACTAATGCTATCCTTATTGGCAGTACTTACATTAATCTTATTACTACATTTTACCTTAGGGCTAAATTCATTACGTTAATCTTAAAAAAAATATTGGTCAAATAGTCACTGCTAACGAACATCCATTCCTTGGGCATTATGACCTTATTAAGTTAGAACACGAATATAAGACTTCTTTAGTGACCAACTTTGATGAGATGAATACTACCACCAACTTGAACGATAAGGTATATTAAGGAAGAGAAACTCAAAGAAGAAGTGAGTGATTTACAACAAACTATGATCCACAATGCATGGATAAATGGAGATTACCGTTGTCGCAATTACATGATAAATATGTAATTGCAATAATAGTAATCTCCATTTATTCATGTAGTATGGATCACAGTTTGTGGATGATTCATACCCTCTTTGGGTTTAACCACTTTAATATATAAGTTTAAGTTCAAGGCTATCACAAAGAACAATATCTTTTTTAGCACAGCCTGAAATTGTCACTCTTGAACTTTTTTTATTTTATAGATAAGAATACAATATTGAATTTCTTGAAATCGGTGTTATGGTGTCAATGCGTTAATCCTCGCAACGAGAATCTCATCATTTAAGTTGGTGGTGGTGTTCGTCTCACTGAGTTAGTAACTTGAGCCATGGTCTATATTAAACAAAAAATAAGATTTTAAAGTAATGAACTTGATCCCAACACGTTTAAATTGTATTTCAAAAATTAAAAATCCATAAGTTTATTTTGAAGTAACAGTCAAAACTTCAGAATTAAAACAAATCATGAAATAGTCAATGTTATGGTTTAATTTCACGTAACAACAATCAATTTAAAAAATGGTGAAATATTATTTTAACAATTTTGTCCATTGCTATTACCTAAAATGGCTAAAAGAATATAATTAATGTATAAACGACACTACGATACAAATTAAATGAACGCGTTGCAGTAGAATAGCAAATGGTGGGGTACATCACTCAATCATTGATTTTTTTTCAAATTAAATTTCTCTTACAGAAGCAAATAGGTTACGGTCTTGCACCTAAATAACTCCATTAACTATTGTGACACGTAACTGGATTCAGTCCACACAATATTAATCCGGTCTGGACCATTCACATTGTATTGGGGTCATTGTATTTTCTTGGTCTAGGACATCTGATGACAATGACGAGGAGATGACCATGATCACGGTGACAACGATAACGATCTCAATAACAACAATCATGATGATAGTAGTAGATGGAGTTTGAGTTCTCGAATAACTTTTAGATGAGCTCAATCTTGTCCTAGTCATTCACATCTGCTAAAACAATGGTCATGTCTCATCCGTGAGGAGGAGCCTTTAGTCAAGCTGTGACAGGAAGGAGAGGAGGATAATATAGTAAGGCACGTGGCCAATCTAGTGGCATTTGGGGTCCATCATGTAGATGGTAGTAGGGGGAGGGAGGCTTCAAATTCAAATGTCGGAGAGGAATCTTCATGTGGCAGTTAAGCTTCTTCTCCCACAACTACGATGCAACCAAAAATCATGTTTTTACTAATCGTATAATCTTAGATCATTACTATAATAATATCTATATCATACCGATATTACAAGTAATCATGCCTTGAAGACTATAACATGCCTTGAAGACTATATTATGTGAAACCGTGCTTTTGGTGAGTCCTATATCAAACATTTTACAATAACAAACTATGCCTTATTGAATGTACATCATATACCTTTTTCAAAATAAATCATGATCGTACTAACACGTATATCATTTCATTTTCTATAAGTCATTACTGATTTCTATATCATGTCATTTACCAAGATAAAACATGTTTTAACTTAATCATAAAATATGTCATGTACTTAACTTAAAATATGATTTTACTAAACCATTTATCATGTCAGTTGTAATATGTAACGGATCATATATCATACATTTTTCAGTAGTAAACTATATCTTCACTAAATATATATCATACTACTTTCTATAAGAATTTATGTTTTCATTGATCATAGATCTTCCATTTTTAATAGTAAACTGTCTTCACTAAAACATATCATGCCACTTTCTATAAGAAACCATGTCCTTACTAATTTGTACATCATGCTATAACTTTCTCTTTTTAACATTTTTCAAACAAAGAATTATTGTTACTATAGATACTTTTTGAATCCTTAATTACCTAAGTAACAAACCATGCCTTAATGAATGATACATCATGCAATAAATCATGCCTTTATTAACAAATATACCATGTCACTTTCTATATTCCATAACGATTCCAAGATCCGACCATTTACTATAATAAAACATGTCATTGCATCATAAAGCATGTCATTTTCTTAATAAAAATGTACTTTTGATTAACCCTTTATCATGTCATGTCATTTGCTTAATAAAAATATACTTTTAATTAACCCTTTATCATCTCATGTCATTTGCTTAATAAAAATATACTTTTAATTAACTCTTTATCATGTCATGTCATGCATTTATCTATAAGAAATTATGTCTTTACTGATTCATACATCATGTCATTTACTGTAATAAAATATACATTCAGTGCATCCTAAAGCATGCCATAATTAATAAAGAAACTTATCTTTCTCTTCTAAATTATTTATTGGATAAATTATGTTTTAGTTCATGACCTATGGTAACTCTCCTCTTAGACTATCCGTAGCAGCATTTCCAGACTATCTCATCAGTAAATATCCCAGGAATAAATAAATAATTTCTCACTCATCCATATGAATTAGACCAACTTTACTCAATTTTTTATCCACATCAACATATCTACCTCAGCCTATCACCTACTAATAAATAATTAATGTCTCTCTCATCTAGATTATCAACCTAATTCATGTTAGTTCTTTTCTCATCCACATATTTTCTAATTTTATTTCATAAACTTGTAATTTTTTTAAATATACATAAATATAAATTTTATACTTTGTATTAATTTTTTAATTTAAAAACATAAAAAATTAATTTTTTGAATAAAATTATTTATTAGAAAAAAATTCAAATTAGAGAGAGATTGTGAAATAATAAATTAGAAATATAGAAAATCAAAATTAAAAATTAACTACGATCTCAAATTTTTTGTCAAATATGATCAATCAGATCACTTTTGAGAACGTATGAGCATGTCTATTGCGGGGGTTCTTCCCTCACACTCATATAACTAGATAAGTTGCTAATTTGTTCAGTAGAGAACTCAAGAGGTTGTCCATCATCTTCTTCATGTCGCCTCAGTGTGTCATGAGGAAATTCAGCTAGATCATAAGGATCGTAAAATGGATGAAAATTTTGAGAGTTAGAATTGTTTAGATCCATATAACGAATAAAAAGAAAAAGTTTAGGTTGGGTGTAAAAATATGTTAATATTTGGATTTTATTTATACGAAAAAAATGACTATTTATGAATTATTTTTTAAAAATATTACAGATAATTCTATTTTTTTCACTATAAATTCTATCTTTAAAAATTGATTTAGGAGAATAATATTGTGTCAAGTGTTGGAAGTACACTAAAAGAAAAAAAAGAGAAAAATGGGACCCACAAGGGATGGCCAATCAAAATAGATGACCATCTCCAAAAAGGCGTCCCCACTTTTTTTCAAATTGGCTTGGTTGGGGACTATAGGGAGGTTGTTCCCATATGGGGAATACCATCTTGTTCGTTGGATCTAAATAAATTTTCAAATTTTGGGATCCAACGGTGTAAAACATCCAAGGTTAATATAGTCTTTTATCAAAAGTTAAAAACTACGTAGTTAGTGTCTGCCTTAAATGTAGCCTCATTATCAATCCCATTATCATAAATGTTGCTACTTTTAAGGAATTTAAGATTTAAACATTTAATTTGTTACAGAAAATATGGAATTTGATTAATAAACAAATTACTCTTTGAATTTAAAAAATTACTATCGTCCTTCCGTCTTCCTCCCGAACCAACAACTCAAAATTTTTTTTTTTGCTTAAACTGTTCCATAACCAACAAACCAATAAATCAGGAGAGAAAACTAACAAGTCCGAACCAACAAACCAATAAATTAGGAGATAGAACATACAAGTCTGAACTAACAAACCAATAAATCAGGAGAGCCAACATACAAGTCAGAACCAACAAACCAATAATTCAGGTGAGAAAACCAACAAGTCGGAACCAACAAACCTATAAATAAGGATAGAGAACATACAATTCTGAACCAACAAACCAATAAATCAGGAGAGAAAACCAATAAGTTAGAACCAACAAATCAATAATTCAGGAGATATAACATGCAATTCCGAACCAACAAACCAATAAATCATGAAATAAAACCAACAAGTTGGAACCAACCAACCAATAAATAAGGATAGAGAATATACAAGTACAAACCAACGAACCAATAAATCGGGAGAGAAAACTAACAAGTCGGAACCAACAAACCAATAAATAAGGATAGAGAATATACAAGTACGAACCAACGAACCAATAAATCATAAGAGAAAACTAACAAGTCGGAACTAACAAACCAATAACTCAGATTTGAGAAAACAATAAACTCGAAACTTACCTTCAAAGTCTGATTTCGAATTGATTTGAATTAGGTGGAAGATAAAAAGATTTGAGAGAGAAAATGAATCATAAATTCGTGGGAGAGAGAATCAATTTAAAATAGGTAGGTAGTTTTAAAGTCTGGAGAGAGAATAATAATTAGTTTACCAAAATACCCTTGCATAATGATTTCACTCCTTTAGTCCCCAATTGGGGACTAAATGGCTGTCCCCAACCAAGCCACTCCCTTTTTTTTTCCTTTAGGCATAGTTTGTACTTGCCCTATTTCCAGGCTAGGGAAGGACACCATTTCACGTAATCAATGGTGAAAGCTAACTTAAAGTTAGTGGGGTCATTTGACCCCACTTAAATGTTAATTATTTTTATAATTGAATTTATTTTTTAATGTGTGTACCCACTAAATTTAAACATTGACCCCATTAATTTTTGAAGAACCACAAGAATTAACTTTTATCTTTTTAAAAAATGGAAATAAATCATAATTGTTGAGGCCCATATTTTTTTTGAGGGGTCTATTGAGGCCCATATTAATATTACTATTAGACCCATATTACTATTAGGGTTAAAAAAATGAAAATATTGACCTCGTACTTCTCTCTCTTCTCTTTTTTTAAGGTTATTGTAACTCTCATCTTCCTCTCTTTATATTCATCTCATATTTGTTTTTGACTTCAAGTGAAATATGTCAACAATTCAGGAACAAATCTTGTGAACGACACTTAGTAAGTAACATGTTTTCTAGTATTCGATCTCAATTGAATTTTTTTATATGTTCGTGTTTCTTTAGTTGAATCTATTGTTTGAGTTATTATTAATCTATTTGATTTTATAATTTTGGTTAGTTATGGATAAGTATGTAACAAGAGGGAAAGATCTATTGATGAAGTTAATAGTTAGTTCTACAAGCGCAGAAAGGACCTTCAAGCAAACTTATGTGGATATTGATTTAGAAAATCTTCCTTCAGATTCTAGTTTGAGACCAAGAATTTCATCATATCATTCTGATGTACGTGATAAAGTAAGAGGAAAGTATCTATTATCTGGACCTTCTCAGCCTACAGGACATAATTTTTAGGACATTAGATATCTTGACACTGGATAATCAGTTGGATATTATATTGCTGACATGAGATCTAATGATAAATTTTGTGATATAAAGAGATTAGATATTTTGGATAAAAAAATTAGTGAAAACATAGAGAGATCTCATTTATCCTATGGTATTAGCCATGATATTGCCGGTTGCAACTGCAAGTGTTGAGAGAGACACCATGAATATTTTGAAGAATCGTCTTCGCGACAAGATGGGAGATCAATTGTTACCTGATTATTTAATTACATATATTGAGAAAGACGTATTTGATTGTGTCTGACAATAAAATTATCATGGAGTGATTTCAACACATGAGTAATCGTAGAGGACAATTATAAACGTTGTAATTACATATGTTGAATTTTTCTAAAAATAATATTGCCCCTACTCTTAAGTATTTATTGCTCCGACCCTGCACGTAATCTTAGAGTTTTTGACTTTTGAAAAAGGATTTATTCATCCTTTATGATGATATAATTTGAGGAACACTAAAACCTCAAGAAAAAAACATTAAACATTGAAACATAACAAAATCAAGAAATGAAAAAACCCAAACTTATCCCCGAAACCCAATTAGTATTTCCTCCCATCTTTAAATTAATTCATCTTTTGGTAATCCCAGCCCTCCCTCTTCCTCATGCCTTACAATCGTAGTCGCGGAGGAGGAAGCAGCTCCCGGATAGTCCATTTGGATTAACCCTAATAGTCGCACAGCTTCCTGCCTCTATGAGGCCTCTTGAGATTGTCCGAAAATCCTTTCTCACTCCTATGACTCGTGCTTTCAATGAGAGAGCTCTTAACCAGATCCCCGACATCCTCGCTCCTCATGCTGGGGACTCTCCCTTCTCTGAGTCGGACGCTATCATTGTTATCAATAATATGTCAAACCTTGACTGCCGTCATTGGCCTGAAGTTCTTCCATGACTATCCCAGCATTGACAGAGTGATTATCTACAATGTAATTCAGGAACCAATGGTAGTGGAACAATGGAGAATGAGAAGGTTGGCTTTGGTAAAAAAAATGACTACTATTTTCATTGAATAGGAAAATGATTAAGAAAGAAATGGTCATTGTTTCCTTTTCTTAGATTTTGCATTGAAGGAGGAAGTGGGGTTGGAATCAGATTCCCTACTTCATTTTGGATTTTGAATTTTTTTTCTCAGAAATAGCAAAAATAAAGCAACTTGGAGGATGATTTTATGTAAATTTGGGTTCTTTCATCTTTCTACTTCAAAAGGTTCTAGGTAAAGAGAGGATACTACGGCATCGGTCCCTTGCTGAGAACACTCATGACCGAATGGAGATGGAAGCTTGAGACTTTTTTAATTGTGTCTTCATGGAGATGGCGAAGAGGGAACCCATGGAGAAGGAGATTAAGGCAATTACCGTTGCCTCAATTATTTTTTTCCATTATGCAATCTCACTACTATTTGATATTTATCGTCAGAAAAGATCTCCGTGGACAAAATCCATACTCAAAAACCTGGTTTAACTAATAGATTGCAAAATAAATTAGTAGAATAATCAGACCAATGTCCATCTTTATAGATTGATATATACTGTGTGATCGTTCTTATATCTAATATAAGCACATATGCGCTTTTAATCGCAAAAATCGATAAAAGAATAGATCATCCCAAGAGCAATCAAATGATCCACAAATTTTAACAAAATTAAACTAAAGTAAACAAATAGGTTAGTATCGATCGATCTTTATTACAGAAATAAAAAAATTAATTATAGGTAAAAAATATATGAAAAATGTAGAGAGCTTTATGTAGATAATAACACTCCAACAATCTCTACTACTTCTCAAGACATTTTTTAAATCGCATGAGAGTTGTGTATGTCCACCAAACCAAGTAAATTTTTGAAAGCTCTATCATACACTATTGCATTGATATGAATGAAGACTATCATCATGGGATCATCATTCATTAAAACAAGTTGGAATTTGCTTATAGCATACAATTGCAAGAAATATTAGCATAATTTCTTTTACGAGCTGACTTCCGATTAAGGCAAGAGTTCCAAACCATACAAAGTACTCACTCCTATTTCAAGAAACGTAAAAAAATGAGCAATTTGAAACTTACCATCCAAAAAAGTACAAACAGTAGCCACCTTTTGGTAGATTAGGCGCAGCAGCGCCTCTCGGCCTGGGCTGAGGGGTTTTTTAATTAAAAAAATGGTTGATATTTTTTCAGGCTTCACATCTCTCTGTAAGATATGCAAAATCTGATTATTGTTATTCTGATACAGCAAAAGTCACCCATAGGTATGTTATAATCTCTCTTTTGGGGTTTGCTATGATAGGTCAACTCAATTAAAGATGCCTTGTTTCTGTATGGGAGGTACTTTGCATATCCCCTCCTTGATTGTTGATTCAAGTAATCCATTTGGTCTTCATTTGGATTTTGTTGTGAATGCACCTTTTCTCCATAGGAAGTACCTTACCGCAAAGTTAAACGTTATAGAGGAATCTTCAAAAGGCGGTTAAGCTTTATCTCCCAAGACAATAATGCGGCCAAACATCATGCCTATACACTCATTACAAATGATCCACAAGTTTTAACAAAAATTAAAGTAAAGTAAATAAATGGGCCAATATCAATCTGTATTACTGAAATGAAAGAAATTAACTATAGGTAAATAAATATAAGAAAAATATAAAGAGTTTTATGTGTATTATAAAGACGGATCGAAAACAATAATGTGTAAAAGCGAGAAAAACCAAGACACAAGATTTACGTGGAAAACCCAAACGAAAAAAAACTACGGATGCACGACGGCAAGGACTTTCACTATGATGGAGAAGCGTTACCATCTATGTCTTCAACACACAAATTATCATCAACTTATCAACTTGTGTCATAAGACCTACAAATATCATATTAATAGCTATAGCTAATTAACCCTAACCCTAATTACAGATTAGGAAGAATCCTGACAGACCAGCGGTCGCTGGACTTGTAATGGTCCCTGGGTCCGTGAGGCAAGCTTAGAGCTAGCGGTCGTTGGGAAACTAGCAATCGCTAGGTCCGATAGCTGTCCCGAAGCTAATGGTCGCTAAAGTTATAGTGGTAGCTGGGAATTCAAATCACCCAAAAATAACACTCTACCTTGAGACAAATTCCATCTTTGTAGCATTCAGAGAGAAAATTCAAACTCTTTTAAGAATATCTTTAACATATTCAATAATTGTCGTACACAGTAGTCTCTTGGACTACACTTTTACACCAACCAAGCTCGAGCAGAGCTCAAACTTAGTTTGTGGAACTGATTTTGTCATCATATCAGCAGGATTATCATGAGTGTTGATCTTGCTCACCTTCATGTCACCCTTGGCAATCACATCTCGGATGTAGTAATATCTCACATCAATGTGCTTTGTTCTCTCATAGAACACGAAATTCTTAGTAAGGCTAATAACACTTTGACTTTCATAGAAAATAGTAGTGCAAGACGCGTTTCCATAAAGCTCAAAATATAGACCTTTCAACCATGTAGTCTCTTTATTTGTTTTAGTAATTGCCATGTACTCGGCTTCAGTAGTAAAAAGCATATCAGTAGACTGTGAGGTTGCTCTCCAACTCACAGCACAACCACAAATGGTGAACACATAACCTGTGAGTGATCTTTTCTTGTCCAAATTGCCAGCAAAATCAGAATCAATGAAATCAACAAGCCCATCTTTTGATCTCTTAAACTACAAACAAGCATGGGAAGTATCATGCAGGTATCTGAAATCCACTACATTACTTTCTAATGTTCCTTTCCTAGATTAGCCATGAATCTACTAACAATACTCAAAGCATGTGATAAATCTGAGCGTGAGCATACCATGGCATATGATGCATCCAAACTTGGATCTAAATACGTGCAAGAGTACACGATCGCACAAGCAATATAATGATAAGTCAAGTCGTCTCCACAGGGAAAAGAAGAATTTGTTCGTTAAGTACTGGATTATAAATTCGTAGATTTTAAGCTAAGTAAATCGATTAACGTGGTTGTTGATAATCCTAATACTACAAAACTTAATATTGTTATGTTCCTAGGATTGTCAAGCCTAGATTCGATTAACAATATCAAAGCAAAAGACTACAATAATCAACAAAGACTATGATAAATGCGATGAACGAAGAAAAACTATGTTATGAATCAAGCTGTCACTTTTGATCCATGAACATACATACATCGAATTAACTAAATAACAAGATCGAATGAAATCTGTGATACAAATCAAGTTTGTCAAGCTTAATTCATAAACACACAATAAGCATCAATCGAACAATTAATAACCAAGAATATAAATGTAAAAACAACTCTTGACTACAAGATATGTAAATACCTTGTCGCTTGATGATACCGATGTTGATTACAATCCTTCCAAATGAGAAAGCAATACAAACTTAATCTTATTCTACTAACTAAACTAAGAGTTTTTTCAAAAGGAAATCCTACTCTAAACTTCAATGCCTCCCCTCCTTTCCCTCTTCTCCTTATATAGCCACAAACTTGGTGCATTACAAGCTGTACACGGTGTTGCCAGCTTGATTTTTCAACGTACAAAGCCAATTTGGAGTTTGCTTGATGCAAGTGGAAGAAAGGAATTCGGCGCCACAATCTGTGAATTTGGTGCAGCTTTCTCTGACTTTTCTTCAGGTGGTAGCGTACGCTACATTTCATAGCGGGAGCTATGCATTTTTTATCTATAACGTGCACTACAAAATATAGCGTACGCTATGCTTCACATTTTCTATCTGTAGCGTGCGCTATGCTTCTGAAAGCTTCTTTTCTCAATCAAGCTCTTCATCTCATTATCCATGCTTCTAATCCTTTACTGCAATAAACACAAAAACTTGACAAATATTCGAATCTCGACCCGAAGTATAAAACAAATGGAACGTTGGACAAAAACATGACCAAATTAACTTAAAACATAACTAAACAACATGCTAAACATGATCAAATGTGTACATTTACACGCACATCACACCCCCACACTTACGTCTTTGCTTGTCCTCAAGCAAAGTGCATCAGAAAAACCAAATTAATGGTGTCCTTAATATTCAAACCTTTGACACAGGATCAACCTCAAAATCATACAATTTACACACTTGAGTATCATGAACACAAAATCCATAGACAATCTACCCTCAATTGTTTAATCAAGTTTTCGCACCAAGTATTCTAAACTTAGAGAGTTAACCACTCGTAGGATTGGATTAATTACATGTATATATTGGTCAACTATCATATTCTCTTTGTGTCATCAGAGGGACTTTAATCGGGTTGTAATGGGGCTAAAGGTAAAGGTGGAAAGATATAATGTATGAGTAGTGGCTAAATCACCCAATCCGAGAAGCTATATACAAAATGTTCTAACTCTCGTCTATTCTACACATCTCACCCTACTTCTATTGATCACTCATCCCATCGTAACCCAAATCCTAAAGACCACATTCCTGACTTGCTCATTTTAATCCTTGTGCTTTTCTTAACTTTCATGCTCAATTCTTTCTTTCCTTCCATAGGAAATTGTTGTCTCCCCTGGCAACTGAAAGATTACTATTTTTCTCTGATAGTCTATCACTGCATGATATTTGGTAAGCCAGTCCATTCCTAGTATCACATCGAATCCCATCATCCCCATGACCCTTAGGTCTCCTTTAAGATTGTGCCCACTTATCATAATTTTGTAATCCTTACATTGCTGATCAATGGTAATAGTACTTCCTAAGGGGGTGCTGACTGCTAAAGGTTCTTCACTCTCCTGCCTAGAAATTTTATGCCTTTTCACAAAATTCTTTGATAGGAACGAATGTGTGGCACCAGAATCAAATAAGACTTTTGCCAAATATCCAGCCACTAACACTTTACCTGACAAGGTAGTCAACTTCTTAACATTTTAAGTTTCATAATACTAATTTACCAATCCATAAATCATAATAATTTTTTCCTACATAGTTAGATTTCTACTAAAGAGTTACCTGTCACAATGTCTTCTGTCTGTTGCTGGTTCAGTGCATAGACTCGAGCTAGTGCCTTTGTGGATGGTGCTACCACTGTCCTAACTAGGTTAGCTAGAATGGTTCGTACAGGATTTGTTGTGGTAGTAGATAGGACTCGGGGTTCAACATCTGGGCACTCTGCCACCTTATGTCCTACCTTTCCACAGCGAAAACATGCTCCATTTGCCCACTTATAAGATTCATCGGTTACTCATTTCTCAGAAATATTATATACATTTTTTTTACCTACACTGCTCCTCACGATGTCCAAAATGCCTACACCTCCGACACTGATCTACACTAGGAGATAAGTTGTTGATCTAGTTGTTGCCATATGAGGTACCATATGGTTTCTTTGGGACTCCAACAGTGGTGTGATTACCATAAATTTGCCCTATTTTTCTCTTATCATGCTCCTTGTCTATTTCGTCATGTCACAGATTTTGTTCCACCGTTAATGCTTGGGTTAGAACCTCAGAGTATGTGGGTAGAAACAATGGCACTATATGGTCCCTGATTTCCTTGGCTAGGCCCTCTTCTAATTTTCGAGCTCTAGTCTCTTCATCCAATATTGCAGCTGTTTTAAATACTGATAGCCTACAAATATGCCAATTTAGTATGTCAATACTAGCAATTTAGTCACGATCACATTTCATACGCATTAACCTTGGTACATACCTTGTGAATTCTTGGTCATACTGCATGACAGACTTGTTTCCTTGTACTAATTGATCAAACTCTCTAGCCTTCTGTCATCTCAGTAGAGAAGGTTTATACCTTTTGCGAAAGTCTTGCTGGTGAGTTCGCTGGTGTGTCTCCTACCATCTTCGCGTATCTCCAATCAACATATAGGTTGCAAATAACACCTTGTCCTTTGTCTCTATCCAAGCAATCTGAAATGCCTTTTTTATCTCCATAATCCAATCTTCTACCAAAATTGGATCTTGTGCACCTTCAAAGGATGGGGGATTCACTCGTTGAAAGCGTCAATACCCATCCTCCGGTTGAACCATTGCCATTGGTGTTACTGCTATTTGTTGCGGTTGTTGGGCTAGTAGGTAGGTCAACAAGTTATTCAGAAGTGCAGGGTCAAGAGTAATTCTAGCTGTTGGTAACATAGGAGGGATTACTCCCTACGGAGAAACATTTCCAACTGGTGGCTGCTCCCCCACTCCCTCTCCTCCTTCCTCCTCTTCTGGATGTTCCTCTCCTTGTGAACCATCCTTATCAGGTGGAGGTGGTGGGTGGTTGCCATCAATGGGTGGTAGCGGTGGTGGAGGTAGATTGTCACTTCCTATACCAGTTGTCATCGGTACAATTGGTGGCAATGCAAGTGTCTCTAACGTTGCACCTCCAGAACTCTCTCCTCTTCCAGTGATCTTCCGAGTTTGAGATGCCATGATCTCTGATTAATCTATTGTCATAACTAGCAATACTAGTTAGTACACTCATATGTCACATAATCGTATCAAGTCCATAGTGATTTCATGAAAAGTTGTCTCAATTGAACACATTAATAAAATAAATATAAATTTGGTAATAATAACACAAAGTTTCAATTTTCCCGAAAGGTAATTAACCCAACTAATGGCTCTCAGAATGCATGTGATGCATGATTAAAATTTTTTTAAGCTCTGATACCATATAAGTTGTCACTCCCCAAAAATAAAAGCATGACAACTACCGCGGATTAATTATCTCTGCTAGGCATCTTATTACACAAATAAAGTGTAGTCTTTAATAAATCCTATTAGTCAAACCGAACAAGTCTTAAAAACACGGTACGAACTTAACACTAACAAAAATGAAAATGAAATGCATGTCCTTGCCCTAAGCTCTCAACTCGGTCAGTCCTCGTCGTGTCTAAAACAAAATACGTATTTTGGTGAGTTTACGTAACTCAGTAAGTCGGAATCAAATACAAACATTCACGTCACATACGAATAGCAATCCTATCTTATTTCAGAAATTAGAGACTCATAATTCAGAATACAGATCATAGACGAACTCCGGAATACGACAAATCGGGCTTAACCTGTAGGTACATAGAAGACCTATCCTTCATGCTAAAACACAGAAACAAAAAGGATAATCTCACCACAGGGCACATATATCTCTAGTATTTACATAGAGTATGAAGACACAGAATACTCTACGGGCACGGTAATACCGGAATAACTCGACCAAAACAAATAAATCACATCATATTCTCATATATATCACACAATTACCATTGAATAGATCACAACATATGAATCATTCATGAAAATCAACTCCCGTATCATATATATTAACTCATTGTAACTCAATAAATAATTAACAAAGCTCATGTCATCATCCACCGTAAGATTTCATATTTCAATTGCATCCGAGAGACAAAGTACTACACTTTCCTATATTTTAATCCCCTATATTCCAATTGAATTTCAGCAATGGAGCACTACACTGTCATATATTTTACTCACTTGCATAAAATATTAAATCTCGTCCGCAGGAAGAATTCGTAAAGTAGAACATAATTAAACTGAAAGCAGAACACATTATACTAACTTAACGAAATCAAATACCATAAACCACTATCCTGTGCCATCGTCTGCAAGAAATTTCATATTCAACTAACTCAGAGAGATGAAGCACTAATATATATTAACAACTTTGCGATAGGGTGATAAGCCCTTTCTTCTTAAAGTAGAACATGCAACGTTTCTATTTATTTTTATCTATGTTCATGCCTTTTTACTTACGATCTTAGCATATACACTCAAATAATCATCGTTTATAATCCATGTATAAACTAACAGTCACAATACATAGAATCAAGAATTTAATTAAAGATATACAAATAACATGAACCGACTTACAGTAAAACCTCGTGGTGTTCTAATTCTATCACTAATGTGATCTTCAACCCGTGACTCTTGCATTCTTCCTTCTAATCTTTCATTCTAATTAGGGTTTTGTCCTACCTCCTTTGATAGGCAAAACTCTAGGGTTTAGGATTATGATTGGCAAAATTCTATTTGACCTTTGGGCATATTACTGTATGCTCCCTTATAACTTTTAATCTCTTATTTTATTTTCTTAATTCTCACACCTATACTATAACCATAATGATTTTTAGATATACCAATATTACATGTATCATGTCTTGAATACTATATATGTCATTGATGTTAAATCATATAATATTAAGATTTTTTAGAACTTGAGATAGAATAGAAGGGATACGTATTTGAAACACTTAGTAAGAAGATAGAACATATTATATTACTTATGGTTAATGTATGTGAGAAATAGAACTTAATTATGTTCAATATTATGTAAGACTGTGCTAATTTATTATACAACCACGCACGTATACAAAAATGAGGGCATACTACGTGATGTCCCATACGCATCACATTATTTATTCATAAGCACATAATCATATAGTCACCGTATGATGAGTTATAAACAAGTTTAGACGGCCCACTTCCTCTTTGGCACAAAGATATCAACATGGCCATGAAATCTTTGATCATAATCACATACTAAATATATAGTAGTAAACTAGGATATCCCCTAAACTATGAGCTCATAAACTAACATCCCCGGTTAGCACAAGAAAACCTGTCCATTTCTCACCAAAAATAATATAACATACTTGTTTCACAATTATCATTCCATGATCATATCCAACACAAATTGACATATCTAACCTGACAAATTAGTTTCAAAATGAGAAATAATTCAAGCATGACCAATAATGTCACAATGAAAATTAGCACATCTTATCCAATATCTATATGCATAAGACAAACACCTGAAATATGTACATGTACCAAAAACAACCAAATTTATCATATCTTATTCGCTTACGCAGACGAATATCGCTCAATAGTGTTGATTCCTAAGTTTGATACTCCTTTTACTTTAAACTTCTTCAACTATTTTTCTAAGATGATTTTTCTTCAGTAAAATACATTGGAAAGCTCTATACAATAATTCAAATAATATGATAAGGTTAGCTCCTCGTTTCCTAGTCTACCTTATTTTCAACGCTTTAAAATAATCGACAAATGTACACTATGAATCACCATCTCAAAATAGTCCAAAGGTAACCAAGTAGCTCAATTTCTTTAAACATTTGGTTCATCACCAAATACCTCACATGTATATATATTGTACACAAGTTACTCATGATCATAAGTGCATATAATCATCTATTTTACTAACTGAATACCAACAGAGCACACAGTAAGCTCAATTGCAAATCACTATTTGAAAATAGCTCAAATATATCAAAGTCAATCCATATATAACTTTAACTTAACTCCCCTGCATGTTCTTGATAACTCAGTCTCATAATAAACTTAGAATTCCAAAGAATCAACTTACCAGAACTTTACTCTTGACTACTCTAATATGAATCTGATGGGCCAGATGTTCCAAGCTGAATTTATTGCAAGAAGTTTGGGCTCAATCCAATGTGTACAAGATAAGGACGTCCATAAAGCCCATACAAAGCTCATACACGTTTTGGAAGCTAAATTGGAAGATTGATATGCACGTAAACTTCTAGATGCATGCACACATGAGGAATCAAGAAGAATCATCCTATTTAGTCTGTGCATACACTTGTTTAGGATGTGCATCTATTAATATTTACTAGATATTATATTTAGTATGTGCATCTACTTGTTTAGGATGTGCATCTATTCAGATTGTTGAAGATGTTTTGACATGGAAGGAGTTTGGTGAATTTTTTATTGATTTATTTAATAGAGATTATTTTGAGGAGCATGACATGTCACTTCTTTACTTGAGAGATTTGTTCGACGAATCAGAAGTTATGGAATTTGATCACATGAAGAGGCATTTAATTACTAGGGACTAAAAATAATTATGTTAACTTTTAGGGACTAAAAAGCTCGATTATTTTGCATAATAGGGATTCAAAGAGTAGTTTTTAAACAGTAAGGACTAATCAGTTGAATCCCCAAAATACAGGGACTTTAGCCTAATTTTCCTTAATTACTATTGTTGGTGAACATGAAGAACTTGTTATTGCTAATAACAAGGAAGAGGTTCAGCCTATAGCTTACATGTCTCTAGATATTATTATTGAACATGTTGAACATATTGATTTCTTGGGAGTTGACAAGTATGATTATGTTGGAAGCTCAGCATTGCTCAACTTGTGGAATAGTTTGAAGTTTAAGAAAAGACTTGTGCAAACAAGTCAACTCTTGGCTTTCAAATTGGAGATATCTTTGTATTTTTTATGCTCCAAATATTTATTCAATTGAGGTGGAAGATATCAAGTACAGCCACAAAGTTCAAAGATTATCCTTGTTCCAACAATATTATTCATCCGAGAAAGCATGGTATAAGCAAGGATTTGAGGACAAATCCCTTTTAAGAGGAGGGGAATGATATGAGCCAAATGTTCCAAGCTGAATTTATTGCAAGAAGTTTGGGCTCAATCCAATGTGTGCAAGACCAAGGACATCCATAAGGCACATACAAAGCTCATACACATTTTGGAAGCTAAATTGGAAGATTGATATGCACGTAAACTTTTGGATGCATGCACACATGAGGAATCAAGAAGAATCAGCCTATTTAGTCTGTGCATCTACTTGTTTAGGACGTGCATCTATTAATATTTACTAGATATTATATACTTAGATTTGTTCTTGTTTAGTAGATTTGGCCAGAATTAAACTCCTATTTTTTAGGATTGCTTATTCGGTCAGAATGAATTAATGCCTACTTCTCCCAAAACTTTATCCTTTTTAGGAGTTAGTTTGTTTAGAAATATGTGAGAATTTTGGAGCCTATATAAAGGACTCCTAGCTTAATAAAACGTGATTCAACTTGGTGATAACTTTAGCATTGACTAATTTGTGAGTTTGATACTCACTGTGTATTCTTGCTTAGGCTGGTGCGTAGGCTTAGCTAGAACGGATCCTTCACTTATCAAACAATTCTTCCATCCTTATTTGTGGCATGATTCGACCTTAGACTAAGCTTCTCGAATTGTTCATTTGCTTAGTTTGCGGTTCATCCAAGGTTCTTGGAAAGCTCAGATTCGTGGGTTGCGGTCTTTCCATCCAAGAGTAGCATGGTCCATTGTGATTCTCCTGTCGAGGATCACATCATACTCCCTTCAATTCTGAACACAATAAGCAAGTCCAATTTTCAACTAGATGTTGAGTATGTTTCCTTCAATTAAATAAGGCATATGATATAATTTCATAAATATAATGAAGTCCTCTACAATCTGTACCAAAATACCCAAATCAATTTGGAATCTAAATACTGTCTAAATACACTTACCAAGCCTTTCTTCTGCAACTCATTCAACTATATGTTTTTGTTGTCAATCTGGAATAGATTTTCTATTGATTTCTTGATCCAAATAGAACATGTAATCTATCATTAAAAAGATCTTTTAGTCCTCTACAATCATTCTAACAACCTAAAAGTCTGAATTAGAGCAGAAAATAGCTTACCAAGTTGTTATTTCTTCACTTGATTCTTTCTTTTTTCTCAAGCTCTCTCTCTTTTTTTTCCTTTGTTTTTGTCTTGTGGCTTATCTTTGGAACTTCTTGTCTTTTCTATCACTTTCCGGAGTGTAGAAAGGTTGTTGGTGAATCATTATCCAACATGATTCAAGTAATTCGATCAAATTTAACTTTTGTGAAATATGGTTAGTTTCTTGTAAATTATGGTCCAATCAAAATGTTAAACTTCAAGTCTGTTTTTTTTCACTTAATTTTTTTTGACCTTTGACCAAACTTGTAAAGATTAAAGGGAAAAATATAAAATAAGTCCTATGGTTTCACGCTTTTTGACATATGATCTTGTACTTCAAAAACGATTAAAAAAGTCCTGACGTTAGCTTCGGAGTATCACTTTTAGTCCTCCGAACCTAAATTCATCCCAAACCTATGGAAAATTACTTTTTCATCCCTTTTTTTACATTTTAGTCCCTAATCCTAAATTCTTTTTCAATTATATTTATCATATTAAAGTAGTATTAAGTTTGGAGTCCACTGCTTCCGAATTTCACCAAACGTTCAACAACAAAGTTGTATATCTAGGTCTCACGGATCCTCTCGTTTTGGAATCGCTCGATTCGGAGTAATTATAGGAAAGTTATGATTTTTCTACCAAAATGCAACGAACTAAGCCTATCAATCGCAACTCTCCCGAAACTCACCCAAAAACCCAGAAATGCTAACTCAAACCACAAAACACATAACAACAAAGTCGTACGCAATCGTGTCGCAGACATACACAATTTAGAATCATCCAAATTGGGGTCTACACGAAAAATTTACACCTATTCCTAGACCTAACCATCGTTAGAATCCAATTCGTAATTCGACATAATTCGATTCATCCAAAATTCGAATCGATTTGTTCCCAGTTCGAATTCGTTATGAGACGAATTGAATAAGAATTATGATTTTTATAATTCGTCAAACCGGAGAATTTAATTCGAACTCATAATATATATATATATATATGTTTGTTAAAAAATGGAGAAGAGAGAGAAATAACAAAAACAAATTGGACAGTTTTGTTTTTTGCCGCGGAAAAGAAGGGAGGAGGTGGTGAGTTTGAAATTGTTGAAGGAGAGGGGTTTTTTCTTGAAGAAAAAAGGAAAAAGGGGATTGGAATTTAAAAAATTGGGATGGAGGGGAGGGGCAAATAAGGTGAAAAGGGGGATTGATATTTAAAAAATTGGGCTGAAGGAGATGGGCCCAAAAGGTTAATAGGAATTACTGTTTTTGTCGGTTTGTATTTTATTTTTTAAATAAATTAACAAATATTACAAATTATTCCTAAAATTTATTAATTATATATATTAGTCATATTTATCATATAATTTTAACTATACAAAATACTAAATTTAAAACATTAAATTCTAAGACTTCAAATCGCAAATCCTAATTCTTAAAACTCCAAATCTTAAAATTTTAAACCCTAACTACTTAAAACTTCAAAACCTAAACCCTAAAACTATAAACTGTAAACCTTTAAATCCCAAATCTCAAACCCTACAAACCTTAAACCTTAAACTCCAAACCATAAACCTTAAATCCCAAAATTTAAACCTTACAATCCCAAACATAAAACCTTAAAACCACAAATTCTAACCCTTACAATCTCAAATCTCAAACCCTAAAACCTTAAACTCCAAACCATAAACCCTAAACATTAAAATCTTACACTTTAAACTTTGAACCATAGTCAATTTAATTTTGTATATTAAACATAAACCCAGACTTTAGTTTATTTATTTTTCAAAAAAATGTTCAACGCTTATTCAAACTAATTTGAATTCGATCCAATTCGACTATAATTCGACTATAATTCGATAATTAATAATTTGAATTCGATTCGTCCTTAGACAAATAGAATACGGTTTAAGATTTTATAAATTCGAATTCGAATCAATTCGATTCGAATTCGAATTCGACCGAATTTGACAAATGGTCAGGTCTACCTATTCCTCTAAAGGACGACGAATTCAACCAAATGATTTTAAAACCAATCGACACAAACACAACTAATGGTTGGACCTAGCGATCACGACCATGATGAAATTAACGAGGGGCGTAACAGGGGAAATTGGTGAATTTAGGCCAGTCGCTCGATGCAGTTGTCATCGAAGGCATATAGCACCTGGACAAGCTGGGTGACGAGCAGGCGAGGAGGGAGTGGAGGATGGGACCGCGGGATAGGGCGATGGAGAGCGCGTGGGAAACATGGAACGCGTGGATTGCCTCGTTCCAAGGGAGAATGTTTTTGGGTGAGTTTTGGGAGAGTTACGATTGATAGACTTAGTTCATCGTGTTTTGGTAGAAAAATCATAACTTTCGCATACTTACTCCGAATCAAGCGATTCCAAAACGAAATGATCCATGAGATCTATATCTATGACTTTGATGTTGAGCGTTTGGTGAAATTCGAAAGTAGTGGACCCCAAACTTAATACTACTTTGGTATAATAAATATAATTGAAAAAGAATTTGGGATTTGGGACTAAAATGTAAAAAAATGGGATGAAAAAGTAATTGTCCATAGGTTTGGACGAATTTAGGTTCGGAGGACTAAAAGTGATACTCCAAAGCTAATGTCAGGACTTTTTTAGTCATTTTTGAAGTACAGGATCATATGTCAAAAAGTGCAAAACCACATGACTTATTTTGTACTTTTCCCAAGATTAAATGGTAGTTCTATGTGTCTAGTTTTTGGATCATTAGAATAAAATTGAGAACGTGGTGCTCAATTTACCATACAAACATCATTGTTGTCCGAATTTGACCAACTCATTTTATATAGTTTGAAAATATTTGACTAAACATTGTTGGACTTGATACAAATTGTTAAAAAAACTAAAAGACATCTAGATTCACTTTCAAACTTAACTCTCATGTAGACAGCATGGTAGAATATCTACCACCCATTTCAGGTTATCACAAAAACCGTGCTCAAGGCGAGTCAAGGCGATTTTCGAGCTCCACAAACCCCTTCCAAGAACCAGAATTGTGGAGACAATTTAACCCACAATTTTTATTGAAAAAAAAACCGTGCTCAAGGCGAAGAAAGGATTTTTTTTGGTGTTATTGTTCACCGAAAATTACCAATTTAGTACCCAACTGAAAAAATTACGAGTTTGGTGTCCACGCTGGCAAAAATATTTTTTTTTCTGGGTACCGAATACCCGGAATTTTGCACCGGGTATACCAATACTCGGTATTTTGTACTGATTACAAAACCCGGTGCAAAATACCGGGTATTGGTATATCCGGTGCAAAATTTCGGGTACTCGTTCGGTACTCGGTACAAAATTTCGGGTACCGGTTATCTACCGCCTGGGCCCAGAAATCTGATTTAACGGTTGGTTTTGAGATTTTCTATCCACCAATAGTCGAGATTTTATACCGGGTACTGGTCTATTTAATCAAATTTCTGAACCAGTTTTCTGGAAAAAATAAATCCAAAGCCTCCCCCCAAAACCCGAATTTTCGAGTGTTCTTGAGCAAATTCCGATTGTTCTTGAAGCTTCAGGAGGTAAGTAGTTATAATTTATGTTTGATTATAGTTTGTTAATAATTTTTTGAATTGTAGTTATTAATGTTATGTTAGTGTAGTTAATTATGGATTATGGTTTAATTTAGAAGTTGATAGAGGCAATTTGGTTGTTGTTAGTTTTTGTTAGTTGAACAATCGTTACTAACTATGTTGTTAAGGTTGTTGTTAGTTGAACAATCATTAGTAATTATATTAATTACGCAAGTAATTTTGTGTTAGTGGTTAATTATTGATGATGGTGAAATTGCAAGTTGATAAATTGATTGATAAAGATGGTTGTTGTTAGATATGGTTTGTTGAACAATTGTTAGTAATTATGTTATTTATGCAAGTAATTTTGTGTTAGTTTGATTAAATAGTTTTATGTGTGAACATTTGTGTAATATTATTTATGTAGATCTGTTTAAATGTCTCGGCGAACTGTGCACATTGGAGTGAAATATGATGGAGCAACTAAGAGAAATAGGCTTACTGATTTTGAGTACGAAGAAGGGTGTGAAGTAAGATTGAAATTCCACGAGGATAAGTTTACGTACGAGAGGTTACGGCGAAGAGTGTTTGAAAAGGTCCCATTTCTTGATAATGAAGAATTGAAATATTTGGTATTTAGATGTCCCGTAGCTTCAGGAAAGTACCAAATGATTAGTATTGAAGACGAGGAAGATGTTGCCAATATGGTGCTGAGCATGGTTAACATATGCAGTGTAGAGGCAAGAGAAATATGGCTAGATATAATTGTGGAGAAGAGCATATGTGAAGCACAGACCGAGATTCTAGTAGAAGAAAGAGAAGCGGACGAAGAAGTTGATATGAGTTTGAACCCGTCTACTCTATATGCACATACGAGCTTTGACACAGATTATAGCGCAGAAGAAGAAGAAGAGGAGACAGAAGAAGAATCAGACGAGGAAGAAGACGATAACAATGAGGAAAGTGAAGAAGAAGAAGAAGGGGGGTTTCAGCTGGAGCAAGAGGCAGAATCAATCTATTATGCACAGCTTCCTATTACTCAGGGTCCCTCAGCACCCATGACTGTATTTGCTGATGAATGGGGAAACGTCGATTATTCCAACAGCTGTTGTGGACTTTTGAAGGAAGGGAGCTTGTGGAAAACGAAAGAGGAACCTATGCGAGAAATAAGGGCCTACTCAATGGCTGAGGGTCGGGAGTACGTTGTACGGGAATCAATGCCTAGTACTTATAGTGTTGAATGCAGTAAAAAAGTACAAGATCAGTGCAACTGGAAGATACGTGTGTCGCAGGATAGAAGAGATGAGCTATTTGCTTTTTGGAAAATTGTGAAACACATCCATCCACATACATGTGGTCGACTTCGACCTAGCCAAGATCATCGTCACCTCTCGTCGAATCACATGGCTCAAATGATTACACACAGAGTAGCAGATGAACCAGATGTGTCTATCAAGTCTTTGCGGAATGAGCTGTTTGGTCCCCTGACGTATAAGCCTTCGTACAGAAAGACTTGGCAAGCAAGAGATAAGACTTTTTAGTTATTATGGGGAAGTTGGGAAGAATCTTACAGTCGGCTATTGAAATGATTTGCAGCATCAAAATGACGTTTTGATATTTATGTGTTATTTTGTGATTTGTTGGTTGGTTCGTCCGGCATGCCACGTAAATAAATGACTTACTCCGGATTTTTTTGGAATTAAATTCTGAAACACAGATTTTTAATATTTTTTGTAAAAGATGTCCTCCTCCTTCCCTCCCTCCCTCTTTCTCAACCCCCGGTCCCGAAACTAGTTCTTGCCCTTGATGGGCCCCACCCCCACCATCCTCCACAATGTAGCAGCTGCTCTGAGACATATGGTTGGTTGCCTAGACTGGCAATGCATAATCCCTGAGAACCATACTGCGATTGTCGTTGACGACGACAGAGCGATAGTTGTTGTGGTCGCCGATGGACACGAAGACAAATGTTGGGTTCATAACTAAAAATACAATAAAATCCAATTCAATAAATAAGAGGATATTAGTTAGCGAGAGTCAGGGCAATCATAGACGGTTAACCGATTAGGAAATGAGCTAGATGAAATCGCGCAATTTGTCCGGTCGCGAATGGGCAGTTAACCAATTAAGAATGGGTCGAGTGAGCGGTTGAGGTAAGGGACGATGGCAATGGAGAGAAGAGGAGGGTGGAGAGACAGAGGCCATAAGGGTTGAGGGAGGAGATCATTTTTGGAAAAAAATATTTAAAAAATAATTCACTGTTTCAAAATTTACCTCCAAGACAAGTGAGCATCCATGGGGAAAATCATTTGTCCAGCACATAGACATAACAACGACATCGTTTTGATAACGCATCATATGCAGTTGTTCGAGTTGTTTTAAGTATCATGCCCGTCAAATAACAGTAACCGTTTTGATGAGATTTAAACCAAATATCCAAATGTGTCAAATTTTTAAATCACAGAATATAAAATTACAGATTTATCATGATATTCTGGCGTACGTGTAAATTCAATGATTTGAAAGCTTTTAGTATTGGGCATCATTCACCATCCAATTCGGATTGTAGGTCGTTGGATTTTGTAAGGGGGGATGTGGCATATTTGACAGTTGGCATGGTGTATGATCAAAGATTATATAGTAGCATTTTCGTAATTTTGTATGCAAAACATGTGTTTAATATTATTTTTTCTCGGTATTACTTTTTGTGTGTTGAATCATTTTTTTTCTAGTGGCATCGAATCCATCCCATTTTTAGTAAACTTGTCATTTTTACTATGATACACAATTTATAAAATCTTGACAGTCTAGTTAAGAATATTTTGATTCAAACTATTACCAGAATGCTCGTTGGTTGCTCACGACCATCCATCGTCAACACGAACCAAGCGCCATATGCTTCTCCTCTTCCTTCCACACTTAAGCACAATAGCATTTAAGATTTGTGTAATAGGTGGAGAACAATTGGTCTGACAGAGTATTCTGATCAGCTCAATTCATATGTTTTCAATGCGCTGCCCTACTACAGGTCGAGAAACATTTTCATCTAGCAAACCGATATTTTTATGGCCCATTGTTCCATCAATCAAGAATGATATAATTTTATTCCATTCACACAAGAATAAAAAACAAGTAAGAGAAATCCTAATTTTTATTATACAAAAAGTTATTTACATATTGCGGTAAAAAAAAGGTAACGAGAATATCAATGACAATCTCGTGATGGCGTGGAATCTCATCTCAAGGTCGATTCAACAATATAAATAATTTAGAGTTAGTCCTAATCAGATCACCACACCACCATTGTCACTAGTCTACAAAATCAAGTCTATTAGCCCAACTAACTAAATAAATCACACTATACTGTCCGACCAATTAATTAAGCTATAATACTTGGCCAACTAAACATGCTCTATTATCCGACCTACAAATTAAGTTAAAGATAAAATTTGGAACTTGATAAAAAATTTGTATTTTTTGTGATGGATTTCTTGCCTTGCTCCAAGTTCTTCTGATATAAGCAAAATATTTGCCAACGTCCCCTGTTAACGTTCACCTTTATCTAATCGTCGACTGACGTACGAAAAATTGATGAACAATTTAACGTGCAATCAAATAGTATAGTGAGTAAGTAATGTTCAAACTGAAGGTTGGACTACAAAACTAACGAAACCAGATGTGCAACTTGAGTAACAATTTTATTTTGGGTGAGAAGAATGAAATTATAAAGAAAGTGAAGACGCAGAAAGGTAAAATGACAAGTTTCAACAATAGAGACAAGTTGAGCATGATACCTTCACGAATCGACTACCTATGTTGAGGTTATGGTTCGTATGAAGTTCTAGCTAGTACCCAAAGTTGTCTAGTGCATCTACCTAACGCTTTCGCTCATTAGGTCTACAAAACTACGACTAAAAAGGCCTAGGTTACTAATTAATGCTTTCGCTCATTAATCAGGCCTAAGATCAAAGCAACCTTAATTATTACGATTCCTCCTAACGGGTTCCCTCAAGATATCAAGACATCTCATTGATATCCTAAGAATATGTTAGTTGATTTTTCCACTAACTCGGGTGCCAGTCGGTCCATCCTTATTAATTCAGATTATAACTTAGGTGATCAGGCTAAGCTAAGCTTTACGTTCATCAACTAACAACTATTTAGCATGATAGTCAAACCATCACCTAACTCAGCAACTGATTACGTGATTAAGACATCACTCTCGTAGGAAAATTACTCACTACGTATGGTAATAAAATACAAGATAATGATGAGAGAATTCATAATGATAAGAACGGGTAAAGAAGGCTTAGTCTCAATATTTCTGCCTTCCACCCAGAACGAACCAAGAGAAATCCACTCCGTAGAGCTCCTAATGTTGCCAAAGTATTGTTGAATAAAAAGTCCCTTTAAACTAGGGCTAAAGGCATATTTATACCCTAGTCACCAAAAAACCTAGTAAATTTGGAATATGTCTATTACAGGCCAGAATCGGGCGGACTAGCGACCGCTGAAGTTATAGCAATCACTGCACCAGGCTTTTTTCTTCTTCGCGTAGCACACTCTGGACTTGTAGTGCCCGCTGGCCTCCTGATGCATCTTCCATCTTGGCTCGCCTCCTCGCCTTGCTCCCCACTGTGCTGCTTTACCCTATAAAGACTGTGTAAATATTTAATTAATGCCCGTTCGGGGTTCAACCTAAAAAGGGAACTAATACCAAACAAATGCCACAATCATTGCAGGAACTATGCCTAATCTACCAACTAGATGTGCAATTCTATGGCTAATTTAGCATGTATCACACCCCCATACTTGACTTTTTGCTTGTCTTCAAGGAAAGTGCATCAGAAACATTGAATGATCGGTCTTTTTCGAATGTCGATCAATCACCCCAAGCTGTACCCCTCCACCAAACATTTAACTTATCGAAAAACTCAGAATAGAGATAGTATAGATACAATATCCTCAGCTATTTAACCTAGTTTTTGCACTGAGTGAACAAGACTTGAGACTTGACCAGTCTTAGGTTCAAATTCTTTTATGCTCGCATAAGTGTCTGGTGGTCCACTTCCTATCGCTTATGTATATGTTTGGGATCTCAAAATGATATACGACCTACTCAATACTACCTCAACCAATGTGGGACTAGTAATCAAGAGGGACTTATCACTGGGTTGTAACGGGACTAAGGTTAGGGGGAGGATATTAATGTATGGGAGGTAGTTAAACCACCTAATCCGAGGAGCTATACAAAAAAGTTCTAGCTCTTGTCTATTCTAAACATCTCACCCTACTTCTGCTACTTGCTCATCCTAATGTCCCCAATCCTAAGGCTATTTGGCTTGAGACTAGCCACTTTTTTGTTGTGCTTTTCTTTTTCAGACCATCCTCTAACTTTCCACTTTCCTTTTGTTTTTCAATTATTTCTAGCCAACTTTCCATATTTCTTCTTTTCCTTTCTTTCAATTTTTCACATTTCGCTTCTTTTTTCTTTCTTTGCTTTGCACACTTTTAAGGTGGTTAGTCCCGGCTTATGCGTCAGCCTTAGTTCTACCATTCTCCCTCATTTTCCATTATTTTTCCCCCAACCTATTCTACATGTGACCCCTTATATAATCTCCTAAAAGATGAATTCTTAGTGCATCCTCGGACTGAGTTGTCAAAGGTGGGGCATAAGCGTGGGTTCAAATCGTGGCTCAGATCATATCAATAAATAGGCTCAAGCTCAACAGGGCTAAGAAGCGGATAATTTAGGGATTTGGGCTCTCAGGCTCTAGACTAAATATCAAAATGGCCCCCAATATGTAACTAATCTCACGCTAGGAAGTTAAACCAAGAGTTAGCATACCACTCTCATCTCTCGGATCATATGCGCATCTCATGAAAGAATAGAGACGATAGTCTCTTCTTTAGCTCAAATAATCTCACCAGGTCACTCGTCAAATCTCAAGTTCAGTTCACTTAGCAGGATTAGTAGCCTAAACAGCTGAAAGTATCGTTCCTATACAGTGCTACACTTTGCTCCTAGACTCGATTTTTGACTGGTGCGGGGATTGGGCTTGAGGCAAAAATTTTTAACAATTCTAAAGGGGGTTGACTTCTATCAAAGACAAAAGATACACACAGTTTCAGGTAGGCCACATCCATCAAAAATAAAAAAACACGAACACACAGAAGCAAAAACAACAATGGAAAATTTTACAGACATGATAAATATACCAATTTACCAAACAAACAAACAAAATGTAGAATACTGCATAGACATATGCAAACACCCCCACACTTATTGAACACATTATCCTCAATGTAGGAAAAACACAACATATAATGCAAAGGAACATCATGGATGAGAAATATATGCAAACATAAAAAAATAAAAAGATAAGTAAAATGAAGGCAAAAAGGATGTAGTGCTCCTTGGTCACTAGTGTGGTGGAGGAGGTAAACCAAACTGTTGGTGGAGCCAAGCTTAGTTGGCTGCATCGGAGGTGTTGTAGGCTACAAGCCAGTCTCAAAGGTCCTCTTAGTTAGCATGGTACTACTCCCAGCACTCGTCCTGATCATTAGCTATGGTCTTGACCTGGACCCTTAAGTCATCGATGTAGTTCGTCAAGGTTTTAACCTAGGTTTCCAGGTCACCAATATACTCAGACATGTCGTTGATGTCTTCTTGGTACTCCAACATTGGGAAGTGATCGTCCTTGCGAAGTCAGTCCTGAATGGCCTTACGGTCCTCCCACTTGATAAATGTATAGGAGGTTATGCCACTCCTTTTGATCTTGGAGACCAAGTGCCAAGCCACTAGTCAGTCGCGATCGATCACACCTCTTGAGACTTTCTTAGCAGGGGCGTTGTAACCTGGAAGAAACTGAGCCACCAAAGCATAGACAAGAGTGTCAAGACCAAGATTCTGGGGATTCTTCAATTGAAGCGTACGTATATGATGTCACATATTAAAGCAAATATACTAAATGGCTTCCTATAACGAATGCAGTATAGTGCGTACAATTGACTCCTTGTGACTCAACCATCCTAATACTGACCGCTAAAATTATGACTTATAAAGTAGTGTAGAATGCTAAAGTGCAAGTCCTTGATAAGAATGGCCAGAGATGGTGCCTTAAAATGGAGGAAGCCGGATAGCCTTTGCCAGGCACTATGGACAACATCCTTGGAGTTAAAATTGAGCTACCTATCTCCTTCCTTAAGGCCCAATAATTGAGTGAGTAGTGTTCCGACCACAATGATGGGTATACTATAAAGACGTGCTATAAAGTGAGAATAATTAGGTTTGACAATGATCGTGCAGTAAAATTCTAATACAATATGGAGGTTAATGTCGACAGCTAAACCAGTAATCATTTGCCACCCAACAAACTCTAGTGCCTCGCGTAACTCATTCTCAATACCAAACATTCACATGCAATCCCAATCAATCATCTAATGACTAAAGATAGAGTAGGATTTAAACTTCTCATACTTGTTGCCTTCCCATTCATGGAAGATTGGGAAGGGTGCACTATAACTGTTCGATATATCATCAAGATACCAAGGTTACAAACTGGAACTTGGGGATGTGGCTGGAGCGATGCATCAGCATTTGGGGGTGTCAGAGTTACGAGGGACCGAGGCCTTAGGTGCCATAGTGAGTTGGCGGGTGGAGAGGGTGAGTTGGGTTGAAAGGGTAAGGGAGGTTTTGGAGGGGAGAGAGATATTAGAGAACATAACTGAGAGGGGGGTTTGAGGTTATGGAGTAAGGGCAGCGGGTGGGACCGTATTTTAACATAGGTGACCCATTTCCTAATGGTCGCTACAATTGTAGTAGTCACAACTCCAAGGGATTTGTTGTTCCTAAGTTGGGCGTCCTAGTGGTTGCTATGGAAGTAGCGGTCACTAGGTCCAATAGTGACCAACCTGCAAAAAAAAGTGAAATGCTAATGAGAGCGTAACAGGGGAATAGAAGGTGCAAAAATACAGAAAAAATCACAAGAACTAAAATGCTAGATAGTAATTTTTAAATCGTTAGCTTGACTAAATAGTCTTGATTTTTCAAAGTGAGTCTAGTGGGGCTACGACAACAATTGCCTTCACTTTTCCCCATTGAAGTGGCTACGACAACAATTTTGTCTTTGCTTACTTCACTCTTCCTCATCTGATAGAATGGTGTAAAGTTATTGCCTTCATTAACTGCTATAGAGGTTCCCTGCGCACAATCCGCTATGTTTGACTTTTGTTTATTGCAAGATCAATGCTCATGCAACCTTTTTTGTCTGGCCAACACAGTGCCTTAACCATTTGATACTCCACTATTTCGTCACCAACGTGGAGTATTAGTTTCCCTCCATTGATGTCAATTAGGGCTTTACTCGTGCAGAGAAATGGTCTACCGATGAGAAGGGGATAATTCTTGTTGGGCTCAAAGTCTAAAACCACAAAGTCTGCTGGAATATAGAATTGCTCAAATTTTATGAGGACATCTTCTGTAATTTCGTGTGGCTTCTTGACTAATTGATCTACTAGCTGGAGGCACATCTCTGTGGGTTGAAGGTCCCCAAGGCCAAGTTGCTTGAAGACTGATAGGGCATGAGATTAATACTGGCCCCAAGGTCACAAAGACATTTGTCAAATTCAGTGTCCCTGATGTGGCAGGGGATTGTGAAACTTCCTGGGCCCTTTAGGTATATTTTTGAGATTAATGAGCTATAGTTGGCTATCAGGGTCACTGTTTCTCCCTTGTTCCAAGTCTTTTTCTTTGTGATGGCTTCTTTGAGAAATTTGGCATATAGTGGCATGTGATCAAGCAACTCAAGAAATGGCATGATGATCTGAATGCCTTTTACCTTGTCCAAAAAACTCAAGAATTTCTCGTCCGCCATTAGCTTCTTCTTCAGTCTTTCGGGAAAAGGTGGTGGTGGAACCCTGAGTGGTAGAGGAATGTAGCGATCTCCCTCATTTACATTTGGCAGTATGGTGACTTCTGGTTCTTTTTCTATAACTGGTTTGGGTGCCTTTGTAGTGGCCTTAATTTCCTTGTCACTCCTGAGTGCTATCACCTTGACATCCCCCTTCAGATTAGTTTCTATATTGCTTGGGAGGGTTCTTATTGGTCTGTGGGTATTTGAGGCAGCAAGATTTCTAAGTTCCAATTCCATCTTCTTCAGCTATAAAGCTTGACCCTTCAAATATGTCTCTAATTCCAGTTGGTGAGCTTCACAGCGATCCATGCACTAGACCATCAGGGTTTGCTATTGGATAGACTGTTGGACTACTCCTACCAATTGATTAATTTTGGAGTACGCATTGGTTTGTTCCCCCAGTAGCTGATCAATCTTGTCTCCCATCACATTGACTTGGTCGCTCAGGTATGGTTTGCTGAATTCTTGTGGAGCACCAGTGTTGGTTGCTTGTTGATCAAAGCGAGAGAAGTTTGGTTGAGTATTTGCCGGGCAAGAATATCCAAATCCAAGAGGTTATTTATCTGCTATTGCTTGAAGTTCTTACATCAGTGGGCACTCGATGATAGGATGTGCTTCATGGCATAGCTGGTAGGCTTCTTGTACTACAACAACTTTGCCCTTGCTTGTGAGAGCATCCTCAAACTTTTTAGAGAGTACGTCCAGCTTTGCTTCAAGTTTGTTAATGGGGTCCACAGTATACAATCCTTTGCTAGAGTCCTTAGAGGTAGACCGATTGTACTCGTTGTTCTATATGCTATTAACTTCTGCTATTTCTTCCAATAGCTGGGCCACCTCTTTTGCTGACTTGCTCATAAACACTCCATTAGATGAAGCGTTGATGTGTGCTCGGGATGCTTCATCAACTCCACTATAGAATATTTTCATAAGATTCTCCTGAGTTACTCTATGCTATGGGAAGGCTTTCTGTAAGGACTTAAACCGCTTCCATGCATCATAGATGGTTTCGCTATCTTTCTGGCAGAATGTGTTGATATCTTGGAGGAGCTATACTAACTTGGCCATTAGGAAGTACTTCTGAAGGAAGGCTCGAGTCATAGCTGCCTAGTTGGTGAGTACTTCACCTTCCATATTATTATCATACCAATCACGAGCTTCGTCTTACAAGGAGAATGGAAATAGCCAGAGCTTGATAGCTTTAGAGGTCACTCCTTGGAATCTCATGATTTTGCTAACAGCCTCGAACTGTTTAAGGTGAGCCTTTAGATTCTCCTTTGGGACTCTGTTAAATGTAGCTAATAATTGCAATAGTTGGATAGCTCCAAAGGGAATATGAAAGGTCGAAGCGCCTTCAGCTTGCTCTTCATCATTAGCAGGTCTATCCCATGTTGGAATAGACAATTTCAATAGGGACCTGCGTTGAGGTTATGGAATGGCAACTTCAACAAGGGCATCTCATGCCTCTGCTCATTAGTTATGAGTTATCATTTCAGCTTTCGTCTTCCTATTTCTCTGATGTGCTCTTTCAAGAGCTTCGATATCTACTTGTAACATAGTGTTAGGGTCGAAGTCGGGTTCTTCACTATGCGTCCTTGGCATGCACTAGAGGTACCTACCAAGGTGTTGTAAGTAAGGTGAATGATCAAGTTATACAAACTAAACTGCTATAAATTTTTGTCCAAAAAATTTAGTTTAGTGTCGATGGCGCCAATTTGACGTACGGTAAATTGATGAACAATTTAACGTGCAATCAAATAGTATAATGAGTAAGTAAGGTTTGAACTGAAGGTTGGACTAAAAAATTAATAAAACTAGATGTGTAACTTGAGTAACAATTATTTCGAGTGAGAAAAATGAAATTATCAAGAAAGTGAAGATGCAGAAAGGTAAAATGACAAATTTAAACAATAGAGACAAACTGAGCACGATACCTTCATGAATCAACTACCTATATTGAGGTTATGGTTCTTATGAAGTCCTAACTAGTACCCGGAGTTGTCTAATGTACCTACTTAATACTTTTGCTCAATAGGTCGGCAAAACTAAGACTGAAAAGGCCTAGGTTACTAATTAATGCTTTCACTCATTAATCAGGCCTAAGACTAAAGCAACCTTAATTATTGTGATTCCTTCTAACGAGTTATCCTCAAGATATCAAGACCTCTCATTAATACCCTAAGAATATGTTAGTTGATTTTTCCACTAACTCGGGTGCCTGTCAGTCCACCCTTATTAATTTAGATCGTAACTTAGGTGATAAGGCTAAGCTAAGCTTTACGTTCATCAACTATCAACTATTTTGCATGATAGTCAAACCATCACCTAACTCAGTAATTGATTACGTGATTAAGGCATCACGCTCATAGGAAAACTACTCACTATGCATGGTAATAAAATACAAGATAATGATGAGAGAATTCATAATGATAAGAACGGGTAAAGAAGGCTTAGTCTCAATGTTTCTACCTTCCACCCGGAATGAACCAAGCGAAATCCACTTCGAGTTTGTTTAAACCACTTGAGTCTTTTTTGTTGATCTAGAAACTCATCTTTATCATTTAGGTGTCCAACCCCGCTTCATTGTAGACTTCGATTCACGCAAGGTATCACAAGTTTCTATCTTTATTCTGATGGCTGATCTAGTACTAAGTTCATTTTTACCTATTCCGAATTTATTAGCCTTTGTGTTTATCCTTCTATGTTAATTTTGTCTCCGCACATCCATGCCATATATAACTCTTGCAACCTTGATGTCAAGTACATATATTTTAAGGCAATAAGAACCCTGCCATCAATGGGCACCCCATTTGGTGCCTTAAATAGGCGTCCCCTATACCTTGTTTGGCTCGACATTTTTTCAAACAAAATTTTCATACATTTCCATTCTAAATCTGAAAAAATCATAAACTACAAAGTAATAGTCTTATGCCTTATCTTTGCACGGAGTTTGAATTATCACAATCTAACGTCCGAGTCAAAAGATATGATTACTTTACCAAAACTCATACATCCAATTTTAATAGGCGTCTTGTTTGCTTAGTTGAGATAGGCACCTCATTTGCTTGAGAGAGAGAGGGTTTCTTTAGTGGGAGGGAGAAGATGAAGTGGGAGAAAAGAGAAAGGAGAAAGGAGAAGGGAGAAAGGAAGAAGAGGTAAGCCATTTTTTAGTGAAAAAGTATTTTGATTTTTTCAAAAAGACATTTACCGAAAAATTGACATATTCCAACTACAAAGACTAAACATTATATTATCATCGAATTTGTCTATATATATATATATCTCTATCTTTATTTCCATCCATTTTTTGATTATCGATTGATAACCACACTACAACACCACATGCATATCATTTGCGATTTTCATATTCCTCAAAATCCTATTACCGAGCAGGTCTCTGATAAAAATCTATCCTGGTAGCTTGTGTAGTATGGTGACGTTGTATCACTCAATATCGGTCTTGCTTGAATCTCACTCTTTTTATGTGGGATGTCGTTGTATGGCAGGTGTGCTAATAAGAAAACAGTATTTTCTCTTCTAATAAGTAGATTTTATCACAAGAAAATGGGATTGTGCGTACCAGCTGTGATTATGGGATGGTGCGAGCCGACTGTAAACATAAGGATAAGGAAAAAATTCACTTTAATACCTTCTGATTTTATGATTTCACACTTAACAAACCGTGGTTTCAAAGTCATCAAAAGGAACCCTAATGTTTCAAAAAGATCTCACGTTGAGTTCTTTCCTTATCGAAACTCAAATAACGTCATTTTATTGCGTGCACAACATTCTAACTTCTATTCTACCAATGTTGTTGACATATGTAGGTGTCTTTTTTTTCTAAAGCAACACCAAATTAGTTTATTATTTCCTAAATAACCCCAATCCTAAACCTCAACCTCCTCTTCATAATCTTCACCGTCCTTCTCCTCCTAATCTCTAACTACATCATCATTTTTGAGATTACGAGGAGGAGATTGAGGTTTAAGGTTTGGGATTATTTGAAAAATAAAAAATTAATCTTGTATTATTTTAGAAAAAAGATATCGAGACACGTCAACAACATCAATAAAATAGAACTCCGAGTTAGAATGTGATGCACACGATAAAACGACGTCGTTTAAGTTCTGAGTGGAGAAAAGCTGACCATGAAATCCTTTTGAAGCCGCAGGATTCCTTTCGATGATTTTATTTTAGAATCATGAGTTCCTAATTGTCAAACCGTTAAACTACATATGGTACTACAGGGAATTTTCCTGTAGGAATAATGATTTTACCTCATCTCAAATCACTTAATATTGTCATTTCATGAGGATTACAAGAAAATAGGATGGTACAAATATAATAATTGACATAATATTAATCTATTCTCATTTTATACTGAAATTTTCATATTTTCTAAAAAACTTAAAATAATTGATTATGTATTTTTAACACTTACAAAATTTCATTTGTATACAACATCATGAAATTCCCAACTCACGTTAATAAGAAAGTCAACCTTGACAAAGTCAAAGTTTGAAGCAATGCGAAGTTGCTATTGAGAAGGGAGGAGAATAACAGCAAGAAGCATGCAAGTATAAACTCAGGTTCATCATAAATCAAGAAGAAGCAACATAGTAGCACGATTCAAATCTGTCACAAGCAAGACAAAGCACAGATTTAACGGGGAATCGCTTTTTATTCTAAAACATCCAATAAAGTCAACGCAGAGCCATCTGCTTAACATTGAAGGGGTAGCAATCCGATGGAGAACCCGAATATGCCCTTTGTGCGATGATTCTGTTGAATGCATGAGTTGGATGGTAAGCATCCCAGAAAATGTACTGGTTCCTGTTCGCGCATGGCGGTGTCATTGGCAGACACGTTAGTTGACCTCTGTTCCTTCCCATCCCACAACACCCACTGTCAATAACCCTAAACCCTGCAAAAAAGAAAAAAAAGCCATATGACTAAGATACTCTCGGGTTTGAGTCACCGGAATGCAAACATTACTATAATTACCGTAGGACGCAGCGTGCTCCCGTATATCAACAAAAGCACCATATATGTTTCCGTAGAGGAAGGCGGAGTCGTTGTGGTTGGTATTAAGTTGTTGTACAAGAGATTTAAGCTTCATGTTGAATATCTGGACTACGTTATTGACATAGGTCACACAGTTCCCCGGTGGAGTCAGGCTAAAAGCTATCTGGTTGGGCATGCAACCAAGAGGACCAACTCCTGCTAGCATGAATTTCCTTAGTCCTAGTCCATGCAAATTCTGCAGATTATACAAAGAAAAATATAATGTCAAAATTTTCTGGATTGTTAATGTCAACATGCATGATGTCATAACTGAAAAATATATGTTAAATTTTTCGGGTTTCTGAAGTCAGTTTGCATGATGTCTAACTGAAAAATATAATGTGAAATTTTTTTGGACTGTTGATATCAACATCATAACCAAAAATATATTTTAAAATTTTTGGGATTGCTGATGTCAACATGCATGATGTCATAGCCGAACAATGCAATTCACTGTACTAGTATACCATGATTTCTCTTGCGTAGTTGTTTACGAGAAGATGTGCATATTGTTGAGGGGTGTAATTGTAGCTTGTGGTATAGAGAGTAGGCAGAAGATAATTATTGATGTAGTCGTTACTCCCAAGATTCATTATCACCAACGACCTCGCTAAATAATCTCTCATCGTCCTCTCGTCCATTTGCCTCTTCAGTTGCCCCAACGTGCTTTGGAAATTCTGCACTTGCCGCCTCAGCGAAAATCGGTCTCCCTGGTCAGTGTTTTATCATTTTTCAGACATTAGAAACAATGTTTACAATGTAAAACTAACAGTAGGACATTAACGGAAGTTGACTAATTAAGCTTCTAAGAGAGTATTAATTAATTACTAGGTATCTGCCGGAGTCGTCAAGAATTCCGGCGGCGGCTGAAGCGTAGTTTACTCCTTTGGATATGTCTGTTGAAGAAGTGAGTGTGGTTGCATATGCTGGTAGAGGAGGTAGGCCCACCAAATCTCCTAAAAAATGGTATCAGTAATGCGATGAATGAACTGATCAAATATTAACGATCAATTTAATAAGAGAGTATAAGAGAGTCGTTATTTTAAAGGTAAATGTTTGAACAAATGGTTATTAAACTTAGATTTCTGTCAATTAATTTAACAAAAATGTCTTTTTGACAATGAGAAAATTATTATTGACTAATTAAAAGTTCCAAATTATAATTTTTATAACTCGATAATGTTAAATTCATTTTTTAAAATTTTACTAAATTCAAATTTATGTTATTCGATTTATTGCTTAAAGTATGAGCTGATGTTTAGTGATCCATCTTTTCTCACTAGACAGAGGACTGGATATAATCTTCATAAACCAGGGAGCATTGACTATTATAATTTCAATTTTTATATTGGGTAATGAATTAAATGACGTTTCAAATAAAATTCCGTAGGATATAGGAAAATGGAGATTCTGAATTTCTCTTGTAATTTTCTCTTAAATGGGATAAATGTTGTTCTATAGAAAGATTTTAGATTTGTAATCTTAATACCTAAAAATAAAATACATTAATATACTATGATAATGCTCCACCATAAACATTGCGCCAAAAGATACGCAACTCGCTATGTTTTGTGAGATTATCAGATCTTTTAACTACTAACCATAATATAAGAATTGGGGTGTGCTCCACGAAAAAGAGTTGCATGGTTAACAGATACTTTCCCTAGTTAAACATTAGTGGATCTTTTGATATAAATAAACGTTATGAGCAATAAGTTAATCTGGGTAAAAAAGTGTTGAAAACAAGAAATGACAAACATTAAGATGAATTTTATTTTATGATTTAAAAGTAAAATGGTTACCTAAAAAGTCAATAATGGTCTTTCCATTGCAGAATCTACCGGTGGGTCCGTCTTGATAGTCGATTCCATATGGGTAGTAGTTGGACTTGGCGATTGAGCCGAGTAAGAAGTTGTTGTTTCCATTATCCACCAACGAGTCTCCGAACACAAACATCGCTGTGAACTGTGGTTCTGCAATGACACCTGTCCATTGCATTATCAAAATTGAAATGGCCCTACTTACAACTAATAATTGCATTGAAATACTCGTTATTGGAAACATTGCTTCTTCTTGTTTAAGAGGTTTTTTATTTGGTAATAAATGTATGTTTGGTGTATGTTAAGTGTTTAAATCACTATTTATACACAAGTCGGTATCAAGGTTAGCTATCAACATCCAACAGAGATTACTTCAATCGGCGAGAAACATGTTTTTCTTCCTCTTTTTGATATTAAAGTCTTGCTTTATCTCTAACTAAAGAATCGAGTTATTGCTATTTAATGGCGAGAGCAAGGAAGATAATGTGAGTAAAAAGACGGCAGATAGATAGTAACGGCTCGGGCGTTTGGGAATGAGTAAGCGGCGAGTAATATGTAAGGTGAAAGGGGGCGTGGAACATCGTATGCTTCACAGAATTTACCCATTGCTTCTCCGACAGCTTCCAAAAGTTAGGTCACGTTTTGGTGCCAGCATCTGAATGTTACTTTGTCACCGTTCCCGAAACTCACCCACATAATTGTGGAAATCGACGAGTACACATCTCATATATATATATATATATATATATATATATATATATATATATATATA
>SOPF01027461.1:45372-63314 GCA_012979155.1 Hypericum perforatum
ATATATATATATATATATATATATATATATATATATATATATATATATATATATGAGTATTTTGGTTAGTATGAAGTTAAGTAAGTATACTGAGTTGATGCCCAATTTTTGCAAGTTTGTCACACAAAAAATCCGATTGTTAAAAAGCTGAAATTTAGTACAGCTTTACACCCATAATTAAATGAACAATCTGAAATGACACGAGTTACAACAAGTGTTCATGAAATTTTGACCATGCGAAAGCTACAAGAAAATTCATATATGAATTATATACTCAAATTGCAGAAACTTGGTGAGAAATATTGGATGTATCAAGGTGGAGTAAGTCCTCCATTCAAAAGAGGAACCTCAAAGCTCGACACCAAATCGTTGAAAAATACCTTTTTATATGCAACTAATCTTGAGAGCAAACTTTTTTTCAGGGGGCAGAGAGTTTGAAAACTTTGAAATATTAGGAAATAATAGAAAACTTAATGATCTAATAGTGTTGAAGATTGAAGTCCCAATTTGAAGAATTAAAGTCTAATTACAATCTAATTGATGCAATTCAAGATGCGATAGTTATAATTCACAACTCCGAATTTTGCATATCGAATCTCACCAATTTTAATGACTTTTCCACAATTGAACCACGATTGCTACACAGTAATATTCTAGATTTTTAAGAATGGCTCTTACCTTATCTAATCAAACTATCATGTGCCAATTTGGCTCTACATGATCTTAATTGTACAGCTGAGCCTCCAACGACTAATTGCTAAATTACCACTTTGTTTTTATTTTTTATTTTATTTGAATTTTTAATTATTTGATTTATTGTGTATATGATTCTTGTAATCCCTAAATTATCAATAAAATTGAACATCCTTTTCAGAATATTAGAGTTTGTTTCTCGATTCTAAAATCTCACCAATTCTTGTTTGTTCTTATTCTCAGTCTTCATGAGAAACTCTAATAAAGAGATAGGTGAGGTTTTTACACCTAGCATAAATCTTTTACTTTTGAAAAAGATCTCTAAGATTGATAGAAACACTAATCTCAAGATCTCTGAGTAGGCTTTATCAATGAAAACTTATCAACCCTAGTAATGACTAAATCATATTATCTTAAATGGTAGATGTACAATCATCAGAACTGTCTGAACTCTTGAATTCAGTTGATTATAAAGTTCACGACCTCTTTCACTATATTGTAAGTTAAAAAGATTTTTGAAATTCAGTCAAGAATCTTTATTCTTAATAGGAGAATTTCCATAAAATTTTGAATTAAAAAGGGCATCTCTAACCTAAAAAACAAGATATTTGATGAGTAGGTTAAAATCTATATGGAAAGAACTATCTACGCTGAGACCCACTACCATTGATCTTTTGTTGATTACTAAAAGAAAAGAAGAAGACATAATCTTCAAGGTGATGAAGGGGTTAGGAATTGATTTTAATATTCTACAAGATAAGATCCTAACTACTGCTTAGCTCCCCACCTTCAATACAATCTATGCTCAAATCTAGAAGCAGGAGACACGGAAAAAGGTGATTACTTCTTATAAAAAGTTTAAACACCATACTAAAGCCAACTACATTTGCCACCATACAAGAGTCATCTTCTTTGGCTTCCAAGAGATTTATGAATTTCAAACCTAAAATTTCATTCAATCAAGGGAAAGGTAGTAAAATTTCTAAACCAAACATTTTGTTTGATCACTCTGACAAGATAAGACATACAATGGAAAAATGTTATATTCTACATCCTCATCTAAACGTTAAAAATACAAACTCAATCTTAATAATTTAATGCCTATCACACATCAACAACTTCCAACCCTGCTGATCACTATCCCTCTCTCTTTACTGAGGATTTGGCTCAAAGAATATTTCTACACGTGAAAGAGAACACTAATCCAATCCCATCCCAAAATCCTCTAATTGGAGAAGATAAAAAAGAGTAAGAATCTATCTTGTCATACTATAATTTTTTATTCATCTATAAGATTAAGGAATAATGGAAAATAAAGATTATTGATTTATAAGCAAATGAGAACATAAATGATGTAGAGCACCATTGACAGATTCCATGATATGTCCAATCAATCCATAATTATAGCAAATGCTTATATCATTCCTATTAAAGAAAGTGGCTAGACAAGAGTCTAATGCTCTCAAAAGAGCTTAGATGTGCTTAGTGTGCCTATCTTTTAAGTAATTTTTTATTTATCAGCAAGATTACAAAGAATTTTAATTGTCATACTTTTTTTATTGCTTAATTTGCATAATTATAGGATTACAAAACTCATATTAGGTCACCCAAGCAAATCTTTGCTTGCTACCCTTTTTCCTGATTTTGATAAAAGTTTTGAACATTAATAATGTTGTGTTTTAGCTAAACAATGTTGATTTCTTTTGAAAATCTCTAATTCAGATTATGATTTTTCCTTTTAATTGATTCATTATGATATTTAGACTTTACCTCAAATTTCTTATGATGACTATCATTACTTTTTCTCTTTCATTGATCATTATAGTCATGCTACTTGAATATATTTTTTAAAGAATTTGAGTGAAGTCTTTTATAAATTTAAGGAGTTTTATAATGTGATCCACAACTAATTTGATGCTAAAGTCAAAAATTTTAGATTTGACAATGATTTTGAGTACTTGAAGGATTTCAAAGATTACTAATTTGCTTAGGAATTGTTCATTAGACCTGATCTACTGACATAATATAGCAGAATAATATAACTGAGAAAAAGAATTTCCATCTCCTCAAAGTTGCAAGAGTCATCATTTTTTAGATGAATGTTAAAATATGTTATTGGTTTAATGCTATCCTCACAACTTGCTACTTTATTTATAGGCTACCAAGCCTTGTGATAAATCACATATCACATGATAAGGTTCTTCTTAAGAAGATACCTGAATTGAACTATTTGAGTGTTTAATTATTGTGTTTATGTGTAGGTTTCTAAAGATTGGACAAACAACCTCGATAAAAGATCAACCAAATCCATGTTCTTGATATATTCCACCACCCAAAATGGGCACAATGTTAGTCCTCTAAGTTTAAGGTCAAAATTATCTCTTAAAATAATGAGTTTCTCATCACACTCTCTACTTTATAGAATATGATGCTACATATCATGGGGAGTCTCTCCTTCCTTTACCAATTACTCTTGAATATTGCCCCCTTAACAAACTTGATCTTAGTCCTAATTTATAGGTTAATAATTAAGAGAATGAACAACAATTTGTAGAGGAGCCTATTAGAATTGCACTTATAGAAGAACCGACAAGGATTACATCTTTAGAATCTAGAACTTCTATTACGGGACAATGCCACACCATCTAGTATTATTCCTAATCCCAATCTATGTGCCGCGTTAGTTGATCCTACCTTATATCCTGATAATCTATCTAATGAGCCTCAGATTCAACCATTAAATTATCTAAAGATTAGCTATAGTTAAAATTCCCATTAGTCTATTGAAAGATTTCAAAAGTTATCAATTTTATTACACTATTGAAAATTACATCAATTACTACTATTTGACATCTAATCAGAAATCTTTTCTTAGCATCATTGATAAAAATTGTGAACCAAAAAACTTCCTTAAAGTTGTCAAATATGATTTTTGGAAAATTACTATGGTAGAAGAAATTGAAGCCTTTAATAAAAATAAAATATTAATAATTGTGGTCTTCTTTCTAACAAAAAAAACTATTTATTACAAATGGGTTTTTTAATAGTAATTTGAAACTTAAATATCAAAGTGAAAATCTATAGAAGGTGATGATAAACAAATGAGGGAGTGAGAAAAAAAGGGGTAAAAGAAAAATTAAGCTCGACTACTAAGGCCTAAAAAGGTAACCTCAGAGGCAAGCCCACTACCACAACTATAACTTTATTTTTGCTAACTCATATATCAAGTAGTCAAAAATAGATACAAACCCCACCATTTTCTAGCACTTGACCTTGATAAAAAAAATTTCCATTCTTGAAACTTGTGTGATGTGCAGGGCAATTAGCATAAGGTATGGTCTTATTCCTCTAAGGCTCATTGTTATCATAATTTTTACCATTAAATTAAGAGTTAGTGTAGTCACACTAGAGTTCTCCTCAACAAGGGTTATCCTAAAGCTCAAGATAGGCATCAGGGTCTATCAAAACTCACCTAGCCCATAATGGTGGCAATGAACATTGGGGGCCTACTAAGGTTGACATGATCAAGCTAACCATATTGGGGAATTAAAAAAGGAACTATCACTAGAAGAGATAACAACATCTTATAGTGAGATTCACAAAGCTACAAAATTCAAACTCATCACAAATTTAAGATCCTCTCACAAACTAAAATCACCAACATCAAATTGATATACAATATCCATTTCTACATTCAAGAGATAAGAAGAAAACTTACTATATAGAGTAGGACGAGAAAAAAACAAGAGGTTCATCATCAAACTCTGAGTAACTATAACTTTTCAAACTTTGTGAGCCATATACAGGAGATAATAAGAGTTGTTGCTCTGATTGCAAATAGGTTTTTAATGTTATGCATAATAATGATGGTTTAATTAAGAGAAATAAATCAAGATTTCTAGTAAAAAAATTCACTCAAACCCCAGGAATTGAATATAGTAAAAATTTTGTATCTGTAGCCAAGATAAATATTACTAAAATTATTCTATATGTTGTAATTAACCTAGGTTGGAAGATGACAAAATTTACCTTAGGTTACCATTGGACACCTTTCAAAAAAACTAGTAAGGTCTATAAGTTATATAAAGCCATTTATAGGCTCAACCAATCACCTAGAGCTTTGATACAACAAGCTCAATGATGAATTAATTGCCATTGACTTTAAAAAATGCTACATAGACTCTTCATTCTTTATCCATGATTCCCATAAGGTAAGTCATCTTACTGGTCTATGTAGATGATATTTTGACCATTGGGAGCAATAATTATTTCATTAAATGATCGAAACATGATATGTATTCCTAATTTATGATCAAGGATTTTAGTAAGATAAAATATTTTCTTGATATTGAACTTGCATACTCCTTTAAAGATTTATTTATAAATTAGAGTAAATATTTCTTGGATCTACTTAATGAAGTTAAGAAACTTGGATCCAAGTTGTATATAACTCAAATTAAGCCCAAGATTAAGATAAGATAATAAACTATGAAGGTGAGTTTTGAAGGATGATTAGCCTAAAGGATGGTGTAATTCCTTTACGACTCGTTGTTATCACAATCTTTACCATTAAATCAAGGTTTAGTGTAGTCAAGCTAGAGATCTCCTCAACATAGGTTATTATGTAACATAGCTAGAGATATTCTAACAGTTCATCCAATAATAATATATAACAATACAATGAATAGATTATTATAGATCATGTCTACAAGATATTACGATATTCCTTAAATAAAAAAATTGACTATTATGAATTCCCATAGGCTAATCAGTTCTCTGCCCACCAACATGGAGTTGCATTCACGAAGATAAGTAATGGTTATCATATTAAGGAGTGTGGACGTGGATGATGAACCATATATTCTTCCACCACCTTATATCCCTCTCCCTTTGTTCCCACAAAGATCATAAAGAAAGTAGTCACTTGAGAGACACGTGTTCTTAAAAAAATATGTTGAACTAATTAAATTAGCCATAGAAGAGAAGATAATTTCTAAAAAGGAGGAACCAGCATAAAAAGATGATTCTAAATTTCTCCACCATCACCTCAATAGGGTAGTTGATGTGAAGACTTTTTAATTTATTAATACGATAGAGAACATCCAAAGCTATATTTTTTTTCTTGGGATGTTAGATCAAAGGTCATAATATTCCTAGTTTCTATAGGAAATCTTCACATGGATGATGAAGAAGAAAAATGGCAAGATGATCCATTTTGTAGCAAATAACACACTCGCAAAACTTTAAGATCCATGGAGCTTCACTATTCCTTGCATTATTAATAATTTTTAGTTTCCACATTACTAATGTGATTTAGAGACAAATATTAATATTATGTTTTTAGAAACTTTTTGGAAACTCAAATTTAGGGATGTCAAACCTATAACTTAGGTTCTTTAACTTACAAATCAGACTAGGAAAAAATCAAACAGAATCATAAAGGGTGTGCTAATCCAAATTTACAACCCTCACACCCATAGATTTTATGATGCTTGGCTATCCTATTAATGAAAGTTATCTACTAATTTTAGGATGACCATTTTTCAACACGTGTCATGCAATATTGAATGTCCATAATGGCAAGCTACTTTTCTCTATGTGTTCACCAAGATAGAGTTTCATAAAAATAATGGACACCTCCATCTGCCATACAACCCATGGAGTCTTAAGTCAAGCTAACAACCTAAAATTAGCATGTCTAGTATTTTAATACATCTGATTTTATTTTTCTTATATTTTTTCATATTTAATTTTAATACATTAGGTTAATTTTGTGTTTTACGTTTGCAAAAAATAAAAAAATAAAAAAAAGGGATCACATGTAGTTGCCACCAATTGGCAATTTCTAGATAATTATGACTCAGAGCATCGAAGCTACTACTATTCAAGCTCACTAGCGAGCGCCATTCAACTAGTTGTAGCTAGTTCAACTTGGCTTCTACATTTTTAGAGAAAACATGAGATCGCTCTTCTCTTATTTACTCTTATAATAAAAAATTTGAAAAAGAAAAGTGAGACCCTATAACCTAACTGTAACTCTATGCATGCCTAACCCATGGGATTGACCACTAGATGTCTTTAATCTCCTCCTCATGATTAAGGAGAAGTCCACTTTCCTCACTTTTTATTTTTGTTATGTGATCTGATGTCATGTTTTATGATTATTGTTGTGTTGTGTGTGTCTTCCTCACGTTAAAGAAAATGTGTTCAATAAGTGTTAGGGTATGTCAACCTTTTGCTCTCTTCATTTCTCAGGTTTTTGATTTTGTTTTTTCATAGTCCGTATTTTTGCATCTTTTAGAGAGTTTGATTTAGTCTAGGTCTAGAAGTATGTTTTATGTTTATGTTTGATATGGTTGTTTCATAAACAAATGATGAATAGGGATCAAGTTTACATATGATGAGTAAGAATGTAAGGAATCCTCACTTATTTAGATTAGTGGTTATAGTAGGTAGATTAGATTAGAAGACTTGATAAGTGACATTATGAAAATTTTTGAGCCAAAGGAGGAGATAACCATGTTCATTTGTTTATGAGGTGCCTACATGTTTTAGGTGATGTGAGTACTTGGCATGGCTTGTAACGTAGGGTGAGTTATTGAGCCTAGGCCTTAGAGCCCAAATTCCTTTACTATCTTTTCTTGAACCTATTGAGTTTGAGTCTATTCATTGAAATATTATTATATAAGCTATATTCGCAATCTTACCTACCTTTGACTACTTAGTTCGAAGATGAATTGAGATATTATCTTTTAGCTAATATTGTAAGGACTCACTTAATAGAATAGCTAAGGAAGGTTACACAATTGAGGAAAATGGTTCAATTGAGACAAAAAAAGAAGCCAAGAACGATTGTCTTGAAATTGTGCAAAAGAAAGAAATAGAGTTAAAGCAAGAATGTTAAGAATGAGAAAAAAAATAAATAAAAAAGAAAGATAATCCATTAATGTGAATGCTTTAAATCTAAATGACCCATATTTTTAAAAGAGAGGTGGAGGAGGAGGGGAGGAGGAGGAGTGAGGAAGGAGGAAGGAGGAAGAGGAAGGAGGAAGAGGAATAGGGAAGAGGGAGGAGAGAATTTTTTTATTTTTTAGTGTAAGGGTATTTTTTTTCATTTTCCATAGCTCATCGTCGGAGAAATATGCCGGTGCTAGCATTAAATACACCAAACCAGAGGAGCCATATGTAATTTACCCTAAATTTAATAAACCATCATTCTTCGCAAGAAAAAATGTTTGACATCCTCTAACCTTAGCTCCGATATCAATTGTCAAGAATTCAACAACGAGAGAGCATGTGATGACCTTAATACAAGGTCTTTTATAGGTGCTAGATCATGTGAAACTTAATAATAAACCATAACCTAGCAACCCTCAAACATAATATATCTTTCTCATTCTTAAAATTATCAAACATAATTTTGGAAATATTATTTCTTCAAGTAAACATATTTATCATTTTTTTAAAATCTGAAAGGGATAATTCAAAAGTTTGAGTACACTCCTCCAACATTACATTAACAAACTCATCTATCTTAAAAAATAAACATAAAGTTACCTATATATTATGTATCTATAATAATTTAAGGTCACAAGTCAATAGACCTTCAAATATGTACAGTAGAGTGACCTATATTACAAAAGGCAAAGATCATTTGGAGACCTTGAAATGTAGCCCAAGATGGAAGATAATCAGCTAATTTGGATAGACAAGCTTCTCTAGATGTAAACCAAAACTCAAATCTTTTTACTTGTGAATTTAGTAAGGGATAAGTATTTTAAAATATTTATTAATTAGAATATTATAAGTATCATGTATTTAAGTAACCATTTAACAATACTAACACAAAGTTAAGACCATAAAATACACATTCGTTAAAGAATGTCATCAAAGGGATTATATAGAAAACATAACTAGAGCTTCACATAAAATTTCATAAATATATAACAATAAATGGATGAACTTTAAATAGGCCTAGATAGTGTCACTATTACCGTGATACAAATATACCATATCTTAAAGACACCATAAAAAAAACTCCATGAGCTAAATAGATCATATTGTATACAAACCCAATGTATCATTAAATATGTGTACATATGCCAATATCCGCAATTGGTCATGAGTAGACATCATCATCTACTATCTTATAAGTGATATTCGAAGTACTCGAAAAAATAATTTCCAACATACTCAAATGCATACCAAAATAACCTCACATCTCAAATTGGACAAATCAACCCCAACAAAAAAATAATCCAAAATAACTTCAAAGACCATATATAGATGAAAAAATCCAAACATAAACCATACCTTAAACCATTTAAAAGAAATTCATGAAAATATATGTATTATGTCTAGTTAGCTAAATACATATTACAAAGAATAGCCACATACAAAATACTCGTGCTTTAACTATTCAAAGAGAGGTTTCATGCTTCTTTTATAATTTTTGGTACTCTGATCTAATATGTTGGTTAACGATTTAAAATAACAATTTGTCATTATCAATACTAGCCACTTGAACATGTAAATAGTCTCTATGGGACATACAAATTTATTTTACAACTTATATTTTTGGATTTATACAACGCATTCCTAAAACTTAAGTCATAGATCATAATACTAGAACCCTATGTTTGATTTCTCTTCTAACTTCTATACATACAAATTCTAGCTTAAAATTATCTTAACCTCCTTTATGTATTTCCATATTAATATTTTCTAAGCTTCACCTAGTAGCATCTTTAAGTTGTAATAGAATTTTTACTCAATTTCAGCAAAAATGTATTCTTCAAAGAAATTCAAATCTGTCCTATTTTCTTTCCTCTCTTCTTAGCTTTATCTCTCTATTTTTTCTCCTAAATATCTAGATAGTTTGTGCCTATCTTTTATTTCAAAAATAACTTTTCTTTTATATGCATGCTAAAAAGCTTAGTTATGATAGTTAACCTGAATAAAAATTTTCCCTTTAATCCTAATTTTTTTATAACCTTTAAAAATAAATTCTAAACTCCTTAATATGTTCTAATAAGTCCCTAAATTACCCATATTCAAATATTGTCACATAAAAAATAATATTCACAAAATATTTTAATACCCGCAAAATCAAACCTATTTCTAAGCACTTTAAATTCTTACTCTGAGATGGCAAGATTGTTTCATAAATTACAAAACAAAAAAAATCTTGATATAGATCTATCTATTAGAAATCCAAAAGAATTAGAATCACTAAATTTGGATTCCAAAAAAGATAGTACTACTTATTTTACCCTTCATGATGATGTTCCACCCTTCATGATGATGTTCCAAAGGACTTGCCTATTTTTGCCCTATACTTTTAAAGCCTTTAAAAATCAATTCTAAACTACTTAATATAATCCACTTAAAATTGTTATAGATGAGAGGAAAAATAGTTGGTCGTATATATCCTTTATTATACAAATCTTGTAATTATTTTTCAACTATTTTATTTCATTTTGAGCCTTACAATAAGGTAGTATAGAAATTAGATTAGTGCCTAGTTTAAGATAATTCCAAACTTAATCCTCCTCTGAGGAACTAAACCTGGTAGATACTCAAGAAATATATTTGGGTACACCCAAATAATACGAACATGATCTGTTGAAACATCTTCCTCTTTTAATTCTCTTACCATGGCTAAATAACATGTATAACCTTTACTGGTTTCAAATAAGAGATAAGCTATAAGTCACTCATTTCTCAATATAAAACTCAGACCTTACCTCATATAATGGATGGAAGATAACCTATTTTCCAAAATAATTTACTATTGCATGACAAGTGAATAGCAAGGCCATACCAATAATTATGTCAAAACCATCCATGTCTAACATGTATAAACTAGCCACCAAATCATGTCCACTAATTGGAATATTCCAATATCTAATAACTTGATGAACATACATAAATTCGCTCAAAGGAGTGGCAATAATCATTGACTAGTCCAAACACATAGATATAGCATTGCTTGAATATATTAAGGTGACATAATAGAGTGTGTAAAACCCAAATCAAATAGAATTTGTGCATGTGATGATCCAATAGGAACATCATCTAACACCACACTATTATTAGCATTAACAACTCTCCTCATCAAAGCATACACTTGAGGTGGTTGTCATTGCATAACTATCAAATTCGCTTTTTCACTATGAGATCTAGTACACCAAAATGATAAAAAGCCATTATCATTTTGTAATACATATCTCTTCGGTGTTGTTTTCCATAATTTTGACATCTCTTAAAATTACTTAATTTATTTTGATTAAATCACTGACCACAAAATTTCTGCCATCTTTCTAATCTAACAATTGGTCCTCTACCTCTTAATGATGTTGAGTGAGTATCGGTTCATCTTTCTTGGTGTTTAAAACCTTGGTTCAAACTTCTTTATTTGTTTATCAAACTTTTGAAATTTTTGTTGGCTTAGGACCACGTCAATGTTGATTATTTCACATCTTTAAGGTCCTAACATAATCATTATAGCTGCATATGTTTGAAAACTATGAGGGTACATCACCTTTAATATAGAATCATTTGATTAAAAATAAACCCCTTTACCTTCATCTTATCATGAGGAATAAGATGTTTTGAATATCATAATAGATAAGTGAACCTTTTATCGTACTGAGATACTCTCAATTCTGAAGACTTCACTGACGAGGGGAGTTTTCACATCCCCGTTGCAATGATAGTGAAGTAGAGTGTCGAACCACAGGGAACTAGTTTTAAGCCATCCTTTCGGTTAGCAAGCTGGTTTGGGACAACATATATGACAGATTGAACAAAATGTAAACATCTAAACATGCTAAAAAGGGAAAGAGTGGGCATGGTGCCTCTTGACAACATATATAGCCAAATAATTCAGGGAATTTGGTAAGTGCGTGTTATGATCCGAGTGTGTCGAAGGCAACCAGTCTACTCTCTCATGCTATAATGGTCTAAATTGATCCTAAACCAAGCTTAGAATGGCAAGATGTTCTTTTGACCCCAAAAGCATACTAAACTTAGTTAAGGACCAATTATACATATCACTCAGTGGACAATCAATTACCAAGGAAGATCTCTCTCTCTCTCACAAGGCAACTAATCATCTAGTTAATTCGTCCATTAGTCCTATCTTCTTTTGGTCTCAAGAATTAACTAAGTTCATCATCTAGGTGGCCAATCCAGATTAAGCTTTAACCTAGGTGTTTCATAAAGATTTTATCACAGCCAATTAATCCTAAACCATTGTCAGAGGCTAGAACTAATAGTGATCATAATCTAGGTGATTCCATGATTAAGCATTAAGCTTATTAACTAGAACATATTCCTTAGCATTTTTATCCCCTAAACCAGTAGCTACATGCAAGGTTTCAAGGCATCACACCCAATTAACAACTAAACGCACAAATCAACAATAACAAACAACATAATATATATAAAGCAAGGAAAGTGAAACATGAACATAAAAGAGAGGGATAGAGAAAGCTCAAGAAGATTAAGCATAAGCCTCCTCCAAGCTCCCCTCACGTTCCTGCCTCCTTGCCTCCAAGGCCACGTTCACATTTTGTCACTAAACTTGGCCAAAAGAGAGTTCTAGTTTTACAACCTTAAGCTATTTATTACAATCCAACCAAATAGTAAAAGTAGTAAATAATGTGTTTTTAACCAAAAGTCTCAATAACTCCTCCATAATGACTCCTCAAGTGTCTGCCATCTTCACAAAGTGCTAAATTCCGAGTGCCAAGGCTCCCCACATGTTTGCCAATTAAACCAGCAAGTGGCATGGCCTAATTCTGTCTTTTTTAAGGGTTAGCGTGCGCCAGGCCCCTATGGCGTGCGCCATGTTGAAGGAAATTCGTTGCCAGCTGCAAAGATATCCATCATTCTTGAGATTTGGACCTCTTAGACTCCGAATTTGAAGACTCCTATTAGAGACAAAGTTGTAGCCCCGGATGTCTTCTTTCCAACGCCACCAACGTCATATCATTTGGACATCGGATGCAAAAGTTATCATCATTTGAGTCATAATAGGTCTGGCCTGGCGTACGCGAGCAACAACGTTGCTCATTTTTTAGGCTTGGATGGCGTGTGCCATTCCTCATTGGCGTGCGCCATGCGCTACAGATTTTCCATTCTTGCCTTTTATGCTTCTTTTTGGCCATGCCTTCATGCATTTGGTCGAGCATCCTCTATTTCTTCATATATAAGCTCCTAAAACCAAGAAAACACAATGAAAAACAAAAGACCACACAAAAAGATATAAAGTATGAAATCAAACCTTTAGACAACAAAAATATAATAAATCAACTAAAAGCAAAGGTAAAACTATACTAAAACATACACAAATAATGATTATTTTTGACATTCATCATTCACCAATCTCTCATATTGAAAACCTTGAGAATCTTTCAAACTTTCATGCAAGAAATGATCCAATAAATCCTTAGAAAATATCTTATAAGTTAGTGCATGTGATTCTTCATTTTGAAACCAAACTCTAGCCATACCTATCAACATGAATGAAGCAAATTCTACACCTTAAGATTCTATTCCTCTTCTCCATTTCATCAATGAGCACTTCAGAATCATCATTTGAGCTAGAAAATATTGGTGGATCCGACTTCAAAAACTCAACAAAGGAGTCATCTTTAATAATTGGTGAGATATTCTACTCTAATTATGTTTACTGAGTATTGATAAATTTTTTCATAGCTTTCATAACTGTCTAAACCATCACCACTATGTCTCTTACTATTTACTTTTATCCAATCAGGGGTAGGACAGCGATAGATAACTTCTTTAATAATCGGAGGTCGTCCAGGGTAACCCTAGACACAATTTAAGAGTGTGAGAAGCTCCACAGAAGAATCCAAACATGTTACCTATTACGTAGGGATCATGATTGGCAAAGGGGAAATTCTCCATGGCAGGCCGAGCTGACATTCAGTAGGAATTAGAATTGGAAGCCTTATCGAAGGAAGAGTCAAACACCCAAGGTAAATTGGGAATTAGGGTTCATCGTGCTAAATTGGGAATTGAGGAAGTAATCAACCCTATTACTATTCTAATGGCTAACTGAGGTGGCTCGCACGGAGTGAGGGAGGCATAACTGGGAAGCTGATATGAACTCAAAGGGTGTTAGAGGCTGAGTATGCATTCCTCCTTATTGAGTCATTCCTGGACTGGAGGGTTTATTTGCATTATTAATTAAAGGTTAAGACCAAGTTATAATTCTCTCCAGATAGAACTTAGTTGGAACTATTTACATTTCTGTCACTAGTACTTTATATTTCTCTACACCTGAGGACCCATAGTGCTGAGGTAAGTGGTCCCGGGTTTGAAGCTTTATAAAGAGGGGGCACAATCAACTTAGGGATCACCACCTATCTGAGGATTGATACCCTACTATATATATGGAATGGAATGGAAGAAAAGGGCATGCTGTTAGCCACTAACTAATTGTACCTTCTCTTCCTTCTTTCTTTTGCTACGAAGGGTAAGAAAAAGAGACTTGTTCCTTAAGTTCTTCCTTTAAGTGAGTAGAACTTGTATCAATTGATTCTTGACCCTTCGAGTTATCCTGGGGTTTTAACTACCATCAATTGATATCAGAATATTCGAACCTCAGCTAAAGTAGAACCATCATCTAGTGTGGAGATGAGAAACAAAGAAGTACAGAAGTTGATCACCAATATGGGAGAAAAGATATCTCAGATCTTTGACAAGAAGTTCAAGAAGCTGAGTGAGGACATCGATAATCTAAAGATGCAGATGGTGGGGTTGCATATGGAGAACTAAAGCTTCGCTAAGAGAGGAGCTCTTGCTGTTGATGGTGATACAAGAGAGGCGAGAACTGCATATTCAAACTTGTCTGCAATCAGATCTGGGGTTATAGGGGGAGAACAACTAGATCCAAAGATGTAGAAGTTATTGCTAATCTGTATAGGGAGGTAATGACTGAAACTAATAGGTCTAACTATAAGGTCATTTTTTCGTATTTTGATGGTGAAGATTACAATAGTTAGGAGATGAGATATGATAATTTCTTTGAGATGGAGAGGATAGGTGATGGAGAGAGGTTGAGGCTTGTAGTGGGACATCTAGATCGCTTTGCCTTGCTGTGGTATAGGGGATTTATAAAGGAAAGGGAGATTATAGATGATTTGACCTAGGATAAGCTTAAGAAAGAGATAAGAACATGTTTCGGAGACTCCGCATATGAAGATCCCTTGGGTGAGCTCCTTAGGCTTAGACAAAATATGACTGTTAGGAATAATTAAATGGAGTTTGAAATACTTACCAATAGAGTAACCATTTCCTTATCCTACATTATATCCATCTTTTTAGAAAACCTTAATCTAGTGATTGCTGATGCTATCAAAATATTCTCCCTAAAAACATTAAATCACACCTTTTTTGTAGCCAGATTACAAGAATCCACACTTTATTGACACACCAACAGTTATCGATTCCCAGCCTAGGACCACCTTTACCCATAATTGGTTTTCTCCAACCTAACATAACTACTAGCATAGCCCTGTTAGGATCCACAAACCTTACTAACCTCCCATACAACCTAGGAACCAGAACTCTACCACATTTCCTAGAGTCAATCCAAACCCAGATAGAGCCAAACTCCAGCGAAGATTCAGGTCTCACCCAGAAATTGAGGAGATGAGGGCAAAGAAGCTATGTTTTTATTTTGGAGAGAAGTAGGATCAGGATCACAAGTGTTCAAAGAGAGGGAGATAGTATTTTGTTGAAGTTCTAGAAGGCAAAGAGGAAGATGATGTGAGTTGGAATGAGAAGGAGATGTTCCTATATAAGGATGATTACAAGGAGAAGATCTTGTTGTCTGTATGATTGCTTCATACGAGCCATCCTTTAAAAGCTCGACTCTACTTCAAATCTACCTAAAACTGGATGACCAATCATCTGTTCGTATCTTCTAGTGTACGCCAACTAAGGGTGGCGTGTGCCAGCTTTTCAACCTTTCATTAACTCGAACTCTAGCGTGCGCCAACTATACAAGGTGCGAGCCAAAAGCTCTCGAACAAACAGACCTAGCGTGCACCAACTATGGCTGGCGTAGGCTAAGTTATCACCAAACTTGCAGCAGATTGTAACAATGAGTAAGTACGGGTTTTGTCGATCCACAAAGACTTGAGTTTTCGACTACTGTAAGATTTACTTACTTAACTAGAATCAGGTTATGAAGTTTGGTTGTTTATACAAGTGATCTAAACTCTAAAGCACAAATATAAAGCTAACAAATTCTAACACAAAGATAGATATGTTATAAAATAGAATTTCAACAACTCAAACACTCAAAATGAGCAAGGTACCTAAACCAGCAATATAGCCATAAGATTTAGAGGGTTTTAGTGTATGTGATGTGGTCCGAATGAATCTAAGGCAACTAATCCTCACTTTCGCACAAGATTAGCCAAAGTTATTCCTAAACTAGACATAGAATGGTTAGATATGTTCTTTCAACCCCACCAACCATCTAAGCTAGTAAAGAACTAGCTATATGCTCCACTACAAGGACAATCAGTAGGTCACCAAGGAGATTTCTCTCCTAGCAAGAGTACTCATCATCAAACTAACCTATTCATCAATTCTATCTCCTTTCGGTCTCAAGTTTTGACTAGCTACTAAGGCTTCGTGATCAAGTAAGTCTAAGCAATAGGATCAAGCATGTTGATAAGGATACATACATAAACATACACACCTCCATACAGTGGCTATATCAAAGGTAACAAGGTACCAAACTCATATAACTACTCACACATACTATTATTTAACATGATAAGCATAAACATAGACAAAAAGTAGAAAGGAAGAAGACTTATCAAGACTCCAAGCTCCCTCTCTTCAAGTCCACATTCTTCACAGAGAAAAACACTTCTATTTACTATCTAATATAAAGTTGTGTTATGTCTTGTGTCTCTTTTTATAAACCAAAGGCAAAAAGTCTTAAATGCTTACTAACTAATGGAATAGTTTACAAAATATCTAATCTAACTTAGCTAACTAAAATATCTAAGCTAAAATATCTAAAAGTGTCAGCCAAATTGTCCCCCATCCTTCCTAAAAGCTCTAAGTCGACTTAAGATATTTTCCCAAATTGTTTGTCCAACACTCAGATTATTTTGCTTCTGCTCGACTGGTCTGGCGTACGGTAGCTTCACTTGGCGTATGCCAGGTCTTCACGATTTCCATCCTCGAGTGCAATTGGTCATCTGAGTGAATGGTCTTCTGAGTAATAGCTAGTTGGCGTGCGCTAAAAAGGGTTGGTGTATGCCAGATGACCGTGCCTTGTATTCTTTGGCTTCGTATCCTCCTTCTTGTCCCTGGCTTTGTGTGTCCGCTCAATCATCCTCCAATTCTCCTCAAATAAGCTCCTTAAAACAAGAAAACTCAATGAAAAATGATAAACTCAAAATAAACACACAATGAACAAAAATTAACACTATGACAACTAAAACATAACTAAATCAACCTAAAACACTAAGGACGATCTACTAAAATGACACAAATAATGACTATTTTTGACACTCATCACACCCTCACACTTGAATCTTTGCTTGTCCCCCAGCAAAAACTCAAAATGCGGACAACAACCTAAACAAAAATCAAATAAGAACAAACAAACACATAACAAGGTAAAGACATGACATGAATGGATCAACACTTAACTTCCCTCAAAAACATCAGCTCGCATCATAATCAAATCATAATCTAAATTAGTTCATCAATCCATAACACAAAGCACAATGAACTAGTAGGCACCTCAGCACTCAATTATTTAAACAAGTGTTAACTCCACATAAAAGATACTAGAAGGTTCACCTCACGAGGATAGAAAAGTGTTTCACTCATATAATCTGTATGGTCAACTTCCTATCACTCGCCTGTCAATATACTCAAAGCATTCTACGTCCTACTCAGCATTATCTAAAAGTTGCAATGGTTGCTAATGATCGGGGGTCTTTTCATCGGGTTGTAATAGGGCTTAAGGTAAAGGTGAGGTATAATATGTCGATAGTGGCTAAACCACCTAATCAGAGGACATGTCACAAATATAACTAATCACTTGTCTAATCTAAACATCCTTACATATATAACATAAATAAGCACACTCCCCAAATATCCCAATTTCCTAATACTGCGAAGCACAAGTCTTACTGATGCGGTCCAACTAGGATCAATTATACGTGCAAGAATTACACGAT
>SOPF01027461.1:73314-107446 GCA_012979155.1 Hypericum perforatum
ACTTGATAAACTAGGACTAATTGGATGCATGTTTTCTCATGCATCACTTACCTAAACCACATGCCTTATTCAATATTACATTCTTTTTCATTTCTTTTTCTTTTCTTTTCTCTTTTTTTTACATGAACATAACATTCTCAAACTTACATACTTAGCACGTTCTAGGCAAAGACTCGGCTTCTAATACGGCCATAACTACAACATCCCAACGAACATAAACCAAATGAAACCCAAGCTACCAACTAAACCTAATACATATGCAAACCTATAAGTCCTCGAATCAGATCATCAAAAGCAAGGAAGATGGATGATATAAGGTTTGTAGTTGGCTTCCTAATCTAAGGTCAAGAAAAGGCTAGGCTCAACGAGTTTAAACAGTAGATATATATAAGGAATTTTGTCTCTAAAGCTCTAGGCTCAATATCAAAGAATGCCCCCGTCCTTTTACTAACTTCCATACAACCTAGACTATGATAAGTACTAGTAGGATACCTCGATCAACTGACTTAGTATGCACCTCATAAAAAATATAGAGACAGATGTCTCTTCCTTCGGCTCAAATACTCACAAGGTTCACTCATCAACCCTCTAGTCTAGTCTACATAGTGAAACCACTAATCTAAATAACAAAGTGACTGATTTCTACCAATTCCTCGGCTTTGTGCTTGAATTAAATTCCTAACTAAGAGAATGATAAAATTCTAACACAAGTTGAAAATTTTTGAGGGGGATCAAATTTTTGAAAAATTCATGCCAAGTCTAAACCTAAACAAAACAACCTAACATGCTAACATACTAAACAACCTAAAAGCAAGATTCCTAGAAGGAACCCTCCCCCACACTTGAAAGACACATTGTCCTCAAGGTGTCTAAGATACTAATAAACACCTAATCAAAACATGCATAGACATAAATAAACATGCAACACATTAACTTACTAATGACTTGTTATGTAGACTATCTTCTTGTGATCTTTTTGGCTTTAAGCCTAATAGGATCACTTTACAGTAGTATAACACAATCATTAAATGAGTTACAAGCACACAAACAAAAGCAGAGTCAAAATACATAAAAGTAAATAAACAAAATAAAAACACAATGAAAACTAAAAAAAGTAAAAAGTAAAGAAGAGCTCCCTGTCAATCATCAGAAGCTGGAGGAGGTAGTAGTGGGAATACGAAGTCACTGCCAAAGTTCTCTGCCTAAGTGCACATCCACTCGTTGCTGCTCGTAATGCTCTCGCTGGAATGCCATGTGAGCTCTGTGATTAGCATAGAATGCCCTCTGCTCCTCTCTCTAAGCTCTAAGCATTAGTAGTCCACATCCACTCAGCATTGTAGTCGTATTGGCAGTCCTATCTGGTTGCATTGCTAACTACATAGTCCTATAGTTGCACGCCGTATTCATGAAGCTAGTCTCCATAACCACGTAGCTGTACCTGCATTATAGCCAACTAGTCACGTAAATAATCCATATCTCCTTGTGTATTAGGATCTCGATGACTCGGTCTGGCCTCATCGTGATGGTTGAATTCCTACTACTCCTATTGCTCCTTTCTCTGTGCTGGCACCCTTCTTGGTGCCCCAAAGCATAACTGGACTGCTTGTCTCTCCTCCCAAGGCTTGTACTCAACAACCTCCATTTCATCGATCATTGTCTTCTTGATCAGTTTGCTCATATGGAGCTTCTCGATGTTGAGAGGCACCAGCTCTAAAATGAATTCACAAAAATCTGCAAACTGCTCAAAAAGATTGTGATGTGTAATGCATGATATAATATGACCTAAGTACAGATACTTAGGTTCCCTATCACTAATGGATCTAGCAAAGTAGTCAATAATCATAGCAAATGTGCTAAAAGGGATATCATGGCGTATGCAGTCAATGGCATAAAGCTGAGATCAGAAGACTTTAGACTCTTCCCATTGACCACTAATGGTCAGAATCATAAAGAGATGGATGATGCCTAAATATGGTTCTCTAATCAGGGTATTAGGCACCCTCCCTAACTCATACCTCTCAAACCCCGTAATCTCTTGCCAAGCCCTATGTGCCTGATTCGTAGGTATGAAGTCTAATACACCTGGTCTAGCCTTAAGGCTAAACAGGTCGTTAAACTCACTTTCATCCATGCTAAAGTCAGTGTCAAATACACGTATAGTAAATGATCGTCAATTAGCCAAAACCTGCAACGTGTAATAGAACTCTAAAACAAGCTCTTGTCTTGCCATTATCTCTTTCATCTCGAAGTATCTCCACCCTAACCTCCTAAAAGCTGACCTCAACTATCTATCTACCCCCTAATCTTTGCATGTCATTCTAATCGATTGTAAAATGACTAAGGGCATTAAGTCATGAAAATTTTTGGTACCTCTCTCCCCCCCAATCGTAGAAGATTGCAAAGGAAGCATTGTAGCGGTCGCGGATATCTTGAGGTGGAGAACCAAGTGGAGAAGGCAAAGGGTTTCTTGAACGCTTCCTCCGTTCTTCGCGATGAATCTGGCTAGATCCTGCATCATCCACCATAAAGAAACATGTTTTAGGTGTTGGGTAATATGGGTAATTGCTTGGAATGATTGGGCTCAGTCGGATTTGAAGTTTTTGGTGGCGGAGAATGTTGGTTTTGAAATTTTGTGAATGATACATGCTCGAGAGCATTATAGTCGATTCTGCCCAAACCTGGCATACGCCAAGTGCACTAGCGTGCGTCAGCTTTCTCTTTTTTGTATAACCTAGCATATGCCAGCCACATTGGCGTGCGCCAGTTCTCTCCTACACACGTGACATGGCGTATGCCCTATCCCTTAGCATATGCCAGATATGTACAAACTTCAAAAACGATATACTACATATATAAACACTAACTAAAAGATCACACAAAAGAAACAAACATGCTAATCTAATTTTTTTGGCTTTTATTTATGCTACATTCCTGGAAAGCTTGAAAACCAGATGCCCCATCAGCATGGGTCAAAGGTGCAACTTTGACTTTTGCAAGTCACATAACTCACGAATGGCATACCATGATGACTTACCTCTTCATGCAACCTTTTCGGCTTTAAGCCTAATAGGATCATGATGTAGTAGCACGGTATGCTCATTTTGTAAATTAGTGCTATTCTTGCTATAGTTTCCGTCATGTTCTAATTTTCTGTACATTGGAAAAAATTCAAATCTCTTCATCCTTCTCTTGTAGGCACTCTTTGAAGTTCCTCTAGAGTGTCTCAAGAAATTTTCTTCTCGTTTCTCAATTCTCAAGGTCTCTTGTGCTTGACGGAGAATGATGAGACAAATATTGATCGGGATCTTCCTAGAAACTAAAACACTAAGTAAATGAATATACTTAGAGCAAACCATCCTGTTCTTTATTCTCTGCAGGTAAAAAATCCTTACTCTATTCCTTTTGTTCATGCACTGGATGGCATATTAATCGATTGCACCTCTGTATCTCGATTAATATTGCCCCCTCCAATGTAGATTTTGCATCGTTGGCCATTGACTCAAAAGACTATACCATTGCTATTTTTCAAATTAAGTACTCTAAAAGGGAACACTTTAACAATTTGGTATGGGCCGCTCCACTTGGATTTGAGCTTCCCCAGGAAGAGTCTTAGTTGCGAGTTATAGAGAAGAATATACTGCCCCTCCTTAAAATCTTTCTTGATAATGTGGACATCATGTCTTCTTTTGGTCCTTTACTTGTAAAATCTTGAGCTTTCAAATACCAAGTCGTGCATTTCATCCAACTCTTCAAGTTGGAGGATTCTGCGTTCTCCGGCCTTTTTGTAATCGTAATTAAGGGTTTTAATGGCCCAAAATATATGATGTCCAAGCTCTATTAGAAGATGGCATGCTTTGCCATAAAAGCCTATACGGCAACATTCCTATAGGTATTCTAAATGCCATGCGATAAGCCCATAAGGCATCATCGAGCTTGTTCGACCAATCCTTCCTTGCTATTCTGACCATCTTTTCCAAGATTTTCTTGAGCTCTCAATTAGAAAGCTCAACCTGTCTGCTAGTTTGGGAATGATAAGGTATCGCCACCTTGTGCATTACTCCATATCTCATTAGCAGGACTTCAAATTGCTTGTTGCAGAAGTGTGACCCACCATTGCTGATTATCGCTCGCGGCACACCAAATCTTGAGAAGAGCTTTTTAAGAAATTGGATAACTACTCTAGTATCATTTGTTGGTGATGCCAAAGCTTCTACTTACTTTGAAACATAGTCTACTCGTACCAAGATATACTTATTGCCATGTGATGTTGGGAAAGGACCCATGAAGTCCAATCCCCAAACGTCAAAGAGCTCAATCTCTAAAATTCCAAATAATAGCATCTCATTCCTCTTTGAGATATTTCCCGTTCTTTGGCAATGGTCACACTGCTCAACATAACTACGTAAGGCCAATAAAATCTGCATTCGAAGACTCGAGATGCAGTTCTTGAAGCTCCATAATGACCTGAGTAAGATGCGTTATGGCATTGCTCTAAAATATTTGCTACTTCCTAAATAGCAATGCAACATCGAAGAATCCCATCATTGCACCTCTTGAAGAGATAAGGATCATCCCTAACATACATCTGAACATCCCATAGAAATTTCTTTCTTAGGAGATAACTCAAATCTGCAAGAATAATTCCTCCAATTAAAAAGTTGGCATAGTGCACATACCAGGGAGCTTCTACTCTATTCATTGAGTTTCATCTAGAAACTTTTCTTGAATATTCTCTTCAATCTCCATATCGTCGCTTTTCTCTAATCTAGAGAGATGATCTGCAACAACATTTTTTGCTCCTTTCTTGTCCTTAATGGACAAATCGAATTCTTGGAGTAATAAAATCCAGCGCATCAAGCAAGGTTTGGCATCTTGCTTTGAGAAAAGATATCTTAAAGCTGCATGATTAGTGTAAATTATGACCTTCGAACCATGCAAGTATGGTCTGAATTTGTCACATGCGTAAACAATTGCAAGCATCTCTTTCTCTGTGGTTTTATAATTGAGTTGAGCTCCTTCCAGTACTCTACTAGCATAGTAGATGACATGGAGCTTTCCCTCTTTCTTATGTCCAAGCACACAACCCAAAGTAAGATCACTTGCATCACACATTAATTCGAATAAAAGTTTCCATTCTAGTAATGAAATCACGGGAGCTGTGATAACAACTTTCTTGAGAGTATTAAATGCCTTAAGGCAGTGCTCGTCAAAGTTGAAGGATACATCCTTAACTAGCAAATTTGTTAGAGGCTTAGCAATTAGAGAGAAGTTCTTGATGAATCTTCTGTAAAATCCGGCATGACCCAGAAATGCTCTAACTCTTTTAACTGTGGTTGGTGCATCCATTTTCTCTATCACCTCTGTCTTAGCTCTATCTACTTTCATACCAGCTCTAGAAATCTTATGCCCAAGGACTATCCCTTCGTCTACCATAAAATGTCATTTTTCCCAATTGAGCACAAGATTCTTTTTCTCACATCTCTTCAATACCTTGTCTAGGTTGTCAAGACAATGATCAAATGAGTCTCTGAAAACAGAGAAGTCATCCATGAAGATTTCCATAATCTTCTTGTTCATTTCCAAGAAGATCAACTCCATGCAATGTTGAAATGTTGCTGGGGCACAACTTAATCAAAAAGGCATTCTGCGATATGCAGAAATACCAAAGGGACATGTGAAAGATGTCTTCTCTTGATCTCAGGGATATATTGCAATTTGGTTGTACCCAAAGTAACCATTCGAAAAGTAATAATAAGAATACCCTGCAATCTTTTCCAACATTTGATCAATGAAAGGGAGTGGAAAATGATATTTCTATGAGGCATTATTTAATTTACGATAATCGATGCACACTCTCCATCTGATCACAGTTCTGGTCGGAATGAGCTCCCTTTCCTCGTTGATCACAACTATCTTTCTCCCTTTCTTGGGAACACAATGGATCGGGCTAACCCATTCACTATCCGAGATCGGATAGATAATTCTTGCTTCAAGGAGTTTTATCACTTCCTTCTTAATAACCTCCTTCATGTAGGATTAAGTCTCCTTTATCGGTCTACTCTTGGCCTCGCTCCATCCTCTATGTGAATGTAGTGCATCACAATTTCTGGGTTTATCCCCTTGATATTAGATATTTGCCAAGCAATGGCTTTAATCCGTTTGTTCACAACTGTGAGCACTTTCTCTTCTTCTTCCTTAGTGAGCTTGTTTGATATAATAATCAATAATCTCCCTCCATCTATTAAGAACGCATATCTCAGATACAAGGGTAGCTCTTTCAGTTCTAAGGAAGGAGCTTTCACAATCGAGGGTGGAGTTCGATATTTCAAATGAATTTTGAGCTTTTCAAGTTAACCCTTCTTATCAATTTCCTCCTTTACTTCTTTTACAATATCCTTATCTTCTTCTTTCTCTAGTTCTTTATCCTCAATACTAGAGATCTTTTTCTTGTAGAACTCGAGGATACACTCATCCACCACATCAATTTTCATGCACATCCCTTCATCAAGAGGATATTGCATAACACTTGTCATGTTAAACTCAACCTTCTCGTCTCCAATTCGTAGCACCAATTTACCATTATACACATCCACCAATGCATGTGTTGTCTTGTCTTTAGAGAAATCTAGTACCACAAAGTCAACTGGGAAGATGAACTTGTCAATCTTCATTAGGACATCCTCAACCACACTGAATGGTTTCTTAATAGTTTGGTCCGCTAATTGGAGAAGCATAGAAGTTGGCTTAACTTCACACAAATCTATTTTTTGAAATGTAGAAAAGGCATCAAGTTGATACTTGCGTCGAAATCACACAGATATTTTAGAAACTCGGTTTCACCAATGAAATAGGGAATTATAAAACTCACAAAGTTGACCTGCTCTATAGAGGAATATGGACTGTAAGTAGAGGAATATGGATTGTTTACCATTCGGTTTTCTCCTTGTCCTTGACCACTCATAAAGTTGACCTGCTCTGTAGATTGGCTCATCATTGCACATTGACTAATCTCGTGGCTAGTGTTGCCACAGGCTTCGCAATGATGTTGTAAAGCAACAGCATCAACTTTGTTTAGAGTCAAATTGTGCAATTGCTTTTCCATCAAGTCTAATTGTGCTTGAAAAGACGAGGAAGCATCAAGTTCAATTATTCCTCTTCTCTCACTCCGCTCAGTTACCTCCCTTAACTCTCTAATTAATTATTTTTTTCTCTCATTCGTGATTATCCTATTTGTTGCTGCCAGCTCTTCCAGAATATAGTAGGCTTCATCCCTTTCCTTTTTCAGGAAATTTCCATTGGACACTGAATCAACGTTTCCCATAGTTGTTGGCAACAGGCTAAAATAAAAAGTTTTAAGAAGAGACTCCTCAAACAAACTATGGTGCGGGCATTTTCATTGTAATTCCTTAAATCTCTTCCAAGTTTCACTCAAAGACTCTCCTTCATATTGTTCGAAGTTGGTGATCTCCTTAACGAGCTTGTTAGTCTTTGAGTAGGGGAAATATTTGTCAAGGAAAGCATTTGCCAATTGCTCCCATGTGGTTATTGGAGTACCCTTAAGTTGCTTATACCAAAGTTTAGCATTGTCCTTTAACGTATAAAGAAACATTCTAATCTTAACAGCATCATCAGACGCTCCAAGATACTTAAAATTATTAGCTAATTCTATGAAGTTCCCCAGATGTTCATTTGGATCTTCATTAGGCAAACCATAGAACTGACTTAAAGCTTGAAGAATATGGATCATGGCCGGCTTAATTTCAAAGTGATTAGCTTTAACAACTGGTCATTGGATTCCAGTTTTGGCTCCTTCGTATGTTGGTCTCCCATGGTCCATTAATGAATGTCTATGTGCATGAACTCCAGCCCCTTGACCCTCTTGCCTTTAGTCCATTCTCTCTTTTTCTCGTCTCTTCCTATGCAATGACCTTTCTAATCACGTTATTTCTTTTTCAATCTCTAATGGAAAAATATGGGTTGAACGGGTTAATGACATGCATGTAACTTGTCAAGCAAGACAAGTCACTTGGTCAAAAAGTAAATGAAAAATAAATAAAAATAAAAATAAAAACGAAAATATATTTATCCTAATCTAAGTTCGTAAACTAAATTAAGAGTCTAAATCTCAATTCCCCAGCAATAGTGCTAATTGATTATTTCGTGCGAGCCATCCTTTAAAAGCTCGACTCTACTTCAAATTTACCTAAAACTGGATGACCAATCGTCTGTTCATATCTTCTGGCATACGCCAACTAAGGGTGGCGTGCGCCAGCTTTTCAACCTTCTACTTTCTTGAACTCTGGCGCACGCCAACTATACAAGGCATGAGCCAAAAGCTATCGAATAAACAGACCTGGCGTGCGCCAACTATGGCTGGCGTATGCCAAGTTATCAGTAGACTTGCAACAGATTGCAATAATGAGTAAGTATGGGTTTTGTCGATCTAGAGAGACAGAGTTTTTCAACTACTCTAAGGTTTACTTACTTAACTAGGATCAGGTTATGAAGTTTGGTTGTTTGCACAAGTGATCTAAACTCTAAAGCACAAATATAAAGCTAATAAATTCTAACACAAAGATAGATTTATTATAAAACAGAATTTCAACAACTCAAACACAAAGGTAACAAGGCACCAAACTCATATAACTACTCAGACATACTATTATTTAACATGATAAGTATAAACATAGACAAAAGTAGAAAGGAGGGAGACTTATCAAGACTCCAAGCTCCCTCTCTTCAAGTCCACGTTCTTCACAGAGAAAAATACTTCTATTTACTATCTAATATAAAGTTGTGTTATGTCTTGTGTCTCGTTTTACAAACCAAAGGAAAAAAGCCTTAAATACTTACTAACTAATGGAATAGTTTAGAAAATATCTAATCTAACTTAGCTAACTAAAATATCTAAGCTATAATATCTAAAAGTATCAGCCAAATTGTCCCTCATCCTTCCTGAAAGCTCTAAGTCGACTTAAGATATTTTCCCAAATTGTTTGTCCAACACTCAGATTATTTTGCTTCTGCTCGACTGGTCTGGCGTATACCAGCTTCACTTGCGTGCGCCAGGTCTTCAGGATTTTCATCCTTGAGTGCAATCGGTCGTCTGAGTGAATGGTCGTCTAAGTAATGGCTAGCTAGCGTGCGTTAAAAAGGGTTGGTGTGTGCCAAGTGACCGTGCCTTGTATTCCTTGGCTTTGTATCCTCCTTCTCATCCTTGGCTTCACGTGTCCGCTCAATCATCCTCCAATTCTCCTCGAATAAGCTCCTAAAAATAAGAAAATTCAATGAAAAACGATAAACTCAAAATAAATACACAATGAATGAAAACTAACATTATAACAATTAAAACACAACTAAATCAACCTAAAAACACTAAGAATGATGTACTAAAATAACAGAAATAATGAGTGTTTTTGACACTCATTACTGTACATGCTACAATGGGGAGTAGATCACAGACTTATAGACCCATGAAGTTATTGGACACTTGGGAGGAGCATTTATTTTCATACTTATTGACTTAGGTAGCACCCATAACTTTGTATATCAAAAGCTGGTGTAGGACCTACAATGTGCTTGCGAGGCATACCCAATAGTGAAGGTGAAGGTGGCAGATAATTATGAAGTTACTTGTGATTATGTTTGCAAGAACTTCAAATGGACCCTATAGGGGAGAGAATTTGTCGCAGTTGTGTTTATCTTACCCTTTGGCAGGTATGACATAGTTCTTGGGACCTAGTAGTTAAAGATACTTTGTAAGGAAGATTGAATGGGACTTTAAAGAGTTGACTATGAACTTTGTAGTTGAAGGAGCTAAAGTGGTGTTAAGAGGATCTAAGAAGAGGGTGCTTAAGGAGACTAGTGCTCAAGGAATCAGTAAGCTGATTGCAATGGAGGGAGAAGAATCACGAGTAGAGTTCTATAGCTTGGCATTAATTAGACCTATAGAACTGGGGGTAAAGCAGACCATTGCTGATGATGTGATACCAGCAGAGTTATAAAAGCTATTGCAAGGATATGAAGATGTGTTCTAGAAGCCAAAGGGACCTCCTTTGTGCAAAAATCACATGCTCAGCATACCCCTGAAGGCGGGAAGCCAACCTATTAACCTTAGACCTTATTGCTACTCTATAGAACAAAAGAATGTAGTTAAGAAGCTGGTTTGAGAGATGTTTGATGCTAAAATAATTCAAAACAGTGAGTTGCTTCTTATCTCTAGTGGTGTTGGTAAAGAAGAAAGATGGAAGATGGAGGTTTTGTGTGGATTATAGAGTACTCAATGATATCACCGCAAAGGATAAGTACCCAATTCTTGTCATCAAAGAGCTGTTAGATGAGTTGGGAGGTGCAAAATAGTTCTCTAAGATGGACTTGAAGTCGGGGTTCCATCATATTAGGATGAACTTGAGTGATCTATATAAGACGGCTTTCAAAATACATGAAGGTCATTATGAATTCTTGGTCATGCCTTTCGGCTTAACCAATGCTCCTATAATATTTAACCCTTTGACGAATGACATGTTTAAACCTTATTTAAGGAAGTTTGTGTTGGTGTTATTTGATGATATTTTGATCTGTAGTTCTAACTTTGATCAGTATCTGCAGCATCTAGAAGTAGTATTATCAATTCTGAGGAGGGATAACTTCTATGCAAAGTTATCCAAGTGCATATTCGGCTCATTATTGATGGAATATTTAGGGCACATCATCAGCGAGGAAGGAGTTTCTACTAATCCTAAGAAAATCCAAGCAATATAGGAGTGGCCGATGCCTAAGACCATTAAGGAAATTCGAAGTTTTCTGGGTCTGTGTAGTTATTATAGGAGGTTTATAAGGCACTATGGTCTTATTAGTAAACCCATGAAAGAGTTGCTTAAGAAGGGAGAGTTTGTTTGGAATGATGCAGCAGCACAAGCCTTTCTGAAGCTAAAGGAAGTGATGGTTACCGTACCCATTTTTGCTTTACCCTTAATAAAACTTTATAATTGAGTTAGATGCTTCTGTTGTAAGAGTAGGAGTTGTCTTGATGTAGAGAGGTCATCCTCTTTCCTACTTTAGCAAAGTAATGGGAGTGAAGTATCAAGGAATGTTAGCTTACGAGAAGGAACTATTAGCAGTGGTGATAGCTGTGTTGAAATAACACTACATGGTGGGAAGGATGTTCGTGATTCGAACTGATCATAAGAGTCTTAGGTATCTTCTGAGCAAGAGGTTAACCACCATAAGTCAGTACTCATGGTTGGCCAAGTTCATTGATTATGAATATGAAATTGAGTATACAAAGGGGAGTGAAAATTAGGTCGTAGATGTGCTGTCCAGGCTACCAGAAGGGGAAGCAGAACTACAGGCCATTTCTTCTATGCAGATTGAAGATTTATCTGATAAAATTTAGCTTAGCTTTTGGCAAAATCAAGCTCTTCACCAGTTGATCAGTAAACTACAAAGTAGTGAGGAGGAATCCGCTAATTACTCAATAGTAGGAGGGAGGTTATTGCATAAAGGAAAAATCATGGTAGGGCACGACCAAGAGTTGCGAGACAAGTTGATTCATCTATACCATTCTATGTTAATTGCAAGGCACTCCGAGTTGACAGTAACTCTGAAGCGATTATAGATATTATTTTACTAGAAGAAGATAGAGAAGGATGTGCATAATTTTGTTCGTGCATGTGAAACCTTCCAGAGGTTCAAGTATGATTTTGCAGCTTTGCTAGGGTTGCTTCAGCCATATATGATTCCCGATAGAACTTGGTAAGTGTTGAGCATGGATTTTATTGAAAGGTTACCAAAGTCTAAAGGGGCAACAACAATCATGGTGCTGGTGGATAAGCTTAGTAAGTACTCTCACTTTATAGGGTTGACACACCCTTATAATGCAAAAGGAGTTGTAGGAAAGTTCATGGATTGTGTCTACAGGTTGCATGGACTTTTAGAGGCCATCATCAGTGATCAAGATGTGATCTTTCTAAGCCAGTTTTGGTAGAATCTCTTTAAGTTTCAGGGCGTGGAACTACGACTCTCAACAACTTATCACCCATAGAGAGATGGTCAAACTAAAGTGGTAAATTGATATCTTGAGACCTATCTTAGGTGCATGACTTATGACAAACCTGGAGACTAGAACAATTAGTTGTCTTTATCGAAGTGGTGGTAGAACACCATATATCACTCAGCCACTAGCATGACTCCCTTTGAGGCTCTCTATGGGAGTTCATAACCTCTATATTTACCCTATTTTACAGGTGATTCTTCAATCAAAGTAGTGGATAGGAGCTTGACAGATCAAGATGAAGGATTAAAGCTTTTAAAGCACCATTTGTAGAGGGAGTAGGCAAGGATGGCATCCCAGGCTAATATGAAGCATTTGGATAGGGAATTCAAAGTAGAGGACAAGGTGTTCTTGATGCTGCAACATTATAGACAACAATCCATGAGAGGGAAGCATTTCCACAAGTTGTCATCAAGGTATTACGAGCCCTACAAGGTGATTGATAGAGTTGGAAGGGTGGCATATACTCTTGAAATACCTCCTATAGTACAATTACACATGACTTTCCATGTCTCACAACTGAAGGTGTGCATAGGAAAGCATGATAAAGTTAGCGACTTGATCCCTGCATAGCTCGTGCCTCAGAGGGAGCCTGAAGCTATTCTGGACAGGCGAATGGTCAAGAGGCAGAACAAAGTAGCCACCCAAGTTCTAGTTTATTGGGTAGGCCTGGAGGAATGAGGAACACAAAGATTTATGGGAATTCATTGATAACCTTAGGGAGCATTTTCTAGCAAGTTCCTTATAGACAAGGAACTTAATTGAAGAGGATTGTTGTATGGGGATCATGATTGGCAAAGGGGAAATGCTCTCCGTGGTAGGACGAGCTGACATTTGGGAGGAATTGGAATTGGAAGCCTTATTGAAGGAAGAATCGAAGACCCAAGGTAAATTGGGAATTAGGGTTCGCCATACGGAATTGAGAATTGAGGAAGTAACCAACCTCGTTACTATTCCAATAGCTAACTGAGATGGCTCACACTTAGTGGGGGAGGCATAATGGGAAAGTTGACGTAGACTTGAAGACTATTGGAGGCTGAGTACATGTTCCTCCTAATTGGGCAATTCCTGGGCTGAGACCAAGTTGTAATTCTTGCCAGATAGAACTCAGTTGGAACTATTTACATTTTAGTCACTAGTACTTTAAATTTCTCTAGACCTAAGGACCTAGAGTACTGAGGTAAGTGATCCCGAGTTTGCTTTATAAAGAGGGGGCATAATCAACTAGGGTGACCACCTATCTTAGGATTATACCCTACTATATATATAGAAGGAAATAGAAGAAAATGGCATACTTTTAGTCACCAGCTAATTATACATTCTCTTCTTTCTTTCTTTTGCTGTGAAAAATAAGAAAAATAGAGTTGCTCCTTAAATTCTTCCTCGAAGTGGGTAGAACTTATTGATTCTTGACCTTTCGAGTTACCCTAAGAGTTTAACTTGCATCATTACCTAGAGTAAAAGACTCAGTTTCTGTCATCTGATTGCAATTAAGGACCAGCAAAATCTCTTCACTAGGAGAAACCATAAAACCATTCTCATGAACTAATCAAAACTATCATAAATCTAAAAAAAAGAATTAGGTTTATCATCATATAACTGAAAAAATTAAGAATTAAATTAAACCCTAATATTTCTGATGTTTAGATTAGGTTAATTGGATCCAATTTTTGATCTTCTAGAAAAGGATTATGAATTAGTCTCGCATGAATTAATTCCATTTGGTTTTGGGGATTAATTTATTTCTATGTTTTATGATCTAGATTTTAATATATTTTCTCTTTTCTGTTTTGTGAACTTGGGCAGTGATGAGTTCGTGATGTTCATGGTTTGGTTAAAATGAGCATTGTCACAAGCATCTAAGTAAAGGGAAAAGGTGAAGAAAAGCTTAATGTGGTCTCTAAGCTCCCATGGTAGGTCCTTCTTTTTTCAATGCTCCTTGCTTCCTTCTTTGGTGTAAGAGAGGCCTAAAGAAGATATTCATAGTCCACCGACAAACCTTAAAAGCAACTATGAAGAGGTAGAAGTTGAAATCAGATATTTTGGTCAATCTCGGATGGCATCTTTGAGAAATATTCTTCAAATTTGTGGAGTCCAGAAGTTATTTTTTTACCCTTTTTTCTTGGAACTTGATGCCGGCTATTAAAGGATAAACTATAGAGCTCATTCTCAACTATCCAACAATATCTCATTTTCTTCAATCGCATTTCAGAAGAGCGAGATGGCATCTTTGTAGGTAATATGTCTGTGACCACCTGCTTTGAGCTCAGCACCATTTTTGTAGTTGGGCCTTTGATCACATCCAAGTGATTAAAATAGCTTCATTCCTTCGTTTTCCACTCCAACAATACTCATCGAGCGCTCCTAATATTTTACACAGCTCCCTGTCTCCTCTAAACATAAAAGACATAAATGCATCCATTCGGGATAAGAAAACTAAAATGGATACAAAGACAATACTTGATCTAAAAATGACTCAATTCATCTCAATTGACTCTGAAATGGCCTGGTACATGTGTGTTTTAATTAATCACCACACCCCACATGTAAATCTTTGTTTATTCTGATACAAAACTAAGCATGGGTAATCGAAAATAACATCACAAGTAAAGAAAAAACACACAAGGTAAAGTTAGGTAAGACTAGTTCTAAAAAGGACTCCCCTTAAATTCTCAAATTCAAATCACATAGACTACGTCATAACCTAATGGTTCTTTTCCTTAGCACAAGGAATAAAAATTGTATCTCGTTAGTTCTACCGAGCTTTAACTCGAGACAAACTACACTAGAAAGTGAAAACTCCAAGGTTTAAAAGGTTGTTAAAGCTCACATATTTAGGTCCACTTCTTTTCTTTTGCATACATATCTGAGGTTTCAAGCTTTCCTACATCTTGTTTGGTTGTGCCTTGAGTATTATGGGGCTTCATGATCTATGGGTTGTCATCAAGTTAAGATAACCTTAAAGACATAATTTTGAAAAATAGCTAAACCCTCCAATCTGATGAGCTTAATACAATGCACTCTAGCCGTTGTCTAATCTGAACACCTCACTCTATACCTAATGTGCACTCATACCCATTTGTACCAAATCATATTCATCATTTAACTCAAAGTCTCGCTTGCCTTGTGCACTTCAAACTTTCTCTTTTTTGGGACTTTTTTCCACTTTTTTACCATTTTGTTTTATTTATTTGTCTTTCTTTAGCTCAAAGTCTCACATCTTGTTCTTGATAATTAAATGATATCATAATGAATAATCTTGGCACTTCATTGATGACTCATTCAAAGGAAATGGATGATCAATTCAAGCAAGTTAAGGAGAACAACAGGACTCAGAAATAGTGGCTAGAGGAGTTGTAGAAAGTTACTTATGATCATCATGAATCAAACCAGAGGTTTGAGGAAGTTAATCATAGGTTGAATAAATTGATGAACCTGATCAAGGCAAACTCAAGAAATAAAGGGCTAGCATAGAGGAGGAATGACTTCCACCTCAACTTCTGACTCTTAAAGCAAGCTCTAGCGAGACAGTCATGGTAAGGAAAGTTGTGTTGGTGTCCGTTGAAAAATGAAGCAGTAGCTTCATGCGCCTTTTGGCATGAGAAGACAATAATTGGTTAAAAATTGACATGGCTTTTGAAAATTATCTTCTTGGTGGCTTTTGAGATAATTTCAACATGTCCTTTGGAAAACTATAAATAGAACCTTCCTCCCTTTATTTGGATTCGTCCCCAACAACTCATTGCATAAACATTTATTAGCAATAGTTGTTCTTTCTCTCCCTCTCTCTAAGTTCGAAAGTTCTAGGTATATAAGAGTTTGCTCAAAAGTTTTGAGATTTGTATGCGATAATCTTGGAAATGCCCAATAGTTGTTGTACCTTAGGGATAATTACCATAGCCCGTAGTGCACTAAAATATATAGGGCAATCTCATCTTACGAAGAAAGTATCCAACACTTGCCTTGACTATAACCTGATCCTAATCAAGTGCATACCCTCTGACGACCAACAATCATAAGACAAGATTCGTAATTAAAAATGGCATCGACTAGCACCATTGCTCTAACCAAGGTACCAAGAACTGTCCATGCCAAAAGGCTAGTGAGGTTTAATGGCACCAAGTTCAAGAGGTTGTAGTAGAAGATTATGTTTAATCTTACCACGCTTAACTTGGTTCAATTCTTAAAAGAAGAAGCACCAAAAATCATGGAGAATGAGACAGATTAGCAGAAGATGAATGCTCTTGACACATAGAGTCACAACGACTTCCTGTGCCATAACTACATCCTAAATGGACTAGACAACATGCTCTACAACATCTATGCAGTAGCCAAGACTGCTAAGGAGCTATGGAGTTCACTTGAGAATAAGTATAAAAAGGAGGATATCGGGATGAAGAAATTCATCATTGGACAATTCCTCGACTTCAAGATGGTGGACTCCAAGAAGTTCATCAACTAATTGCAGGAGTTATAGCTGATCCTTCATGAGATCCAAGCCGAAGGGATGTAACTCAACAAGTCCTTTTAAGTGGCTGTGATGATCAAAAAGCTCCCCTCCCTCTGGAAGGATTTCAAGAGCTACCTCAAGCACAAGAGGAAGGACATAAGCCTAGAAGACCTGATCGTGATGCTTCAGATCGAGGAAGATAATCAAAAGTTTGAAGTCAAGCAAAACAAGGCAACCTCTGAGACCATTATAAACCTCATCAAGGGAAAAGGTGGCAAGAAGAGGAAGAAATCCAAGGATACGCTAGAAAAGTACGAGCCCTAAAAAAAGAACAAGAAGATCAAAGGCGATTGCTACAACTACGGGAAACCTGACTGCATGGCTAAGGATTGTTGCCAGCCAAAGAAAGATGATTAAGGAATGGCCAACCTAGCTGAAGACCTATCCAAGATAGATCTATTAGCCATGGTGTTTGAGACCAACTTAGTGGACAATCCAAGAGAGTGAACATAGGAGCTACCTGGTACATCTACTCAGACAAGGGGATATTCTTGAGCTATATCCTGATTACTGGGTGAAGGCTATTCTTGGAAAACTCCACAAGGTACAAGATCATCAGACTAGGCAAGGTGGTCCTAAAGCTGACCTCAGGAAAAAAGCTGTCCCTCAAGGATGTCCCAAACATCCGTAAGAACTTAGTTTCCAGCTCACTATTAAGCAAAGCCGGTCTTAAGCTTATAACGGAGGTTGATAAATTTGTATTGACCAAAGCAGGTCAATTTGTAGACAAGGATTACCTAGAAAAGAGCTCTTTAAGATGAATGTAATAACTATACACCGTACCTTTGATAATCATAATAAAGTTAAAGCTTCTTCTTATTTGGCCGAGTGTTCTAATTTATGGCATAGTAGAATAGGTCATGTAAATTTTAACTCGCTAAGAAAGTTAGTTAGTTTAAATTTATTACCAAATCTAGGGTTCAATCCTTTCGATAAATGTGAGTTATGTGTGGAGGCTAAATGGCAAAAGCACCTTTCCATTAGGTGGAAAGAAGTACCATGCCTTTAGAGTTAATTCATACGAATACTTGCAATATAAAACTTGTGCGAACTAGAGGTGGGAAGAAATACTTTATTACATTTATTGATGATTGTACGAGACACTATTATGTGTATCTTCTAAAAGGCAAAGACGAAGTTCTTGAGGCCTTTAAGAGGTATAAGAATGAGGTTGAAAATCAACTGAGCGTAAAAATCAAAATGATCTGAAGTGATCGAGGAGGAGAATATGTAGCTCTATTTATGGGACTCTACCAAGAACATGGCATTATCCATCAAACGACTGCTCCATACTCACCTCAATAGAATGGTATAGTTGAACACAAAAATTGAACTTTTAAAAAGATGATAAACGCTAAGTTGATTAGCTTGGGTTTATCCTAGAACATGTGGAGGAAAGTTGTGCTCTTAGCTAACCACATTCTAAACAAGCTACCATACAAGAAAAGGGACAAAACTACATACAAGCTATAAAAAGGAAGGAAGCCTTCCTACGGTTACCTTAAAGTGTGGGGGTGCCTAGCAAAAGTCGAAGTTCATAAGCCTAAGCAGGTAAGAATAAGACCCAAGATCATTGATTGCATCTTTATCGGTTGTGCACTAAACAGTAGTGCTTATCAATTTTTTATGCACAAGTATGAGAATCCTAAAATTAATGCAGGAATGGTCATAGAATCAAGGGATGCAACCTGAAGGGTTTGTTGCTCTTAGACAAGAGCTTAAAGTATGATGGCTAGTCAAGTCACTATAGGGCTAAAGCAAACACAAAAATAGTGGCACAAGAAATTTGACAGGATGATACTATCAAATAGATTTAAGATCAACGAGTGCAATAAATATGTTTACATTAAGGACACACTTGAAGCTTAAATAATTGTATGTCTCTATATAGATGACTTACTAATTATGGGAAGCAATAGAGATTATTATGAAAACTAAGAACATGTTAAAGGACCACTTTGACATGAAATATATGGATCTGGCAGACGTCATACTAGGGATAAAAATCTCTAGGAAGGCTGATGAAATTATCTCGATACAATCCTACTATGTCGAAAGCGTGCTCAAGAAATTCAAAACTTATGACAAACTTTTGGTTAAGACTTTGATAGATTTAAATCTACACTTAGCCAAGAATCTAGGGGACCTAGTAGCTCAACTGAGGTATGTGCAAATTATTGGAAGCTTGATGTATTTAACAAATTGTACTCGTCCTAATATTGCATACTTAGTTAGTAAGCTTAGTAGGTTCACGAGTAATCCAGGAAAAGATCACTAGCTAGCTCAATCCAAAATGGAGTCGGAGTTTATAGCACTAAACAAAGCTAAAAAATAAGTTGAATGGCTCAGAAACTTCCTAGAGGATATTCCGTGCTGGGGGAAACCGGTGCCTCCTGTATTGATACATTGTGATAACATGTATACAATTGGGAGAGCATAAAGTACAATGTACAATGGTAAGACTCGACATATCTGTAGGAGATATAATATTGTTAGATAGTTGATCTCTAGTAGGGTGATCACCATTAATTACGTAAAGTCCAAGGATAATATAGCTGATCCTTTTACAAAAGGAATCAATAGAGATCAAATATATAATGCAGTAAGGGGAATGGGATTAAAGTCCACATTATAAAGGATGTCCATATCATGATGAGTGAACATCCCACAAATTTGGTTCAAAGAGACAACTAAGTTATGGAGGGTTCAGCTAATCACCTGAAACATATCTCATTCACAAAATTTGCCCAGGTGTCGACCTGCAGAGGTGTTACAAGGTTAAGTATTATACTTTTAATGATTCCTGTACCTTGTTTAAGGTAGAGTATGGCAGGATACTTCTGATAGGAGATCACCTATGTAACTGTGAAGTGAGGCCACTTCAAATGGAAAAACACTTATGAATCCAAGATACAGTCCATGGCCGAAACAGATACAATGTGAGAACTTAAATATACTAGGATTATTATTGTGTAAGTACTGTTGTCTTGGTTTACGCCAAAAACTGATGGTTGAAGACATCACGTTCACCTAGCAGTAAGTAAATCCGATAACATATTACTAGAGAAGGTTCAAAGCCACAAACTATCTATTCGATGCAATAATAATATGTCAGAACTTTCGAATAGAGACTACATGTATTGGTCATCATTTGTGGTAGACAAAATTATTAAACAAGTGGGGGATTGTTGGTGTTTGTTGAAAAATGAAGCAGTAGCTTCATATGCCTTTTGGCATGAGAAGACACCATGTAAGCCCTCTACCACGTTATATTTCTAAGTTATTGATAACTACGTTAAAGTAATACTTATAAGCATTTCGGCATTAGCGTTGGTTGGTCCACTAGGCAAGTATTTTTATGAGAATACATGTCGTTACAACCTTAGAATTATGTTTATACATGTTAGAGTGATTTAAGACTTGTAGACTTAATTTCACTTTGGTCACTTAGCTTATTTTTAAGTTTTACAAAACTACCTTCGGATAGGTTTTTGGCAGATTCGACCCATGTTGGTAGAATTAGCATAACTTTCTCATTATTAATCCAAATTGGACAAACAAATATGTTCTGAAAAGCAAAGACATAGATCTACAATTGTGTTAGAAATACGTTTGTCCAGATTATGAGCAAAAAATGGTCAAATTTGAGGTCAAAGTTGCTAATTTGTGATTGGACGAAAAAAACAGCCAACCAATTAGAAAGAGCTAAGTGTAATTACCTTATTTAGTTTTAAAAAAAAGGAGATAAGCTTGTAGAGAAGTCATCGAGGAGTCTTATCTAACCTTAAGTCCATATAAGGATACGCATAAACACAAAATAAACACTAGAACCGAAAATAAGAAGGAAAGAGGAGAAAGAGGAAGAAAACAGACGACTTAGAAAGAAGTGTTCGGTAAGTAGTCTTAGACTCCGATTTGGACTTTTTGGTTGTCATGAAAGTTATAGATCTCCAAATTCTCTATTTTGTAGTATATTGATTTTGTTGATTTGGAGAAACATTGAATCCGGGAAGTTCGTTTTATGTTGGATGTGTAAACTGAGTCTCGGATTTGAGTAGGTGGAGAAAGAAGCATTTGGTAAGGGGTTTTAAACACAGATTTGGATCTTTTGGTTGTCGACAAAGTTGTAGATCATAGCAAACCCTATTCCGTGGTATATTTATGTTTGTGATTTGGTGAAGTATTGAATCCTGTATGGTTGTTTAAATCTGACTATAAAAACTGAGCCTCGGATTTGACTAGGTTGAAGGAGAAACGACCTTGTGTTGATTGTGGAGTTGATTTTTGGATATGATATGGTGAAGGACAAATAGAGGAGTCATGTTTTGGTGATTTTCGTGGGTTGTTGATGATGTTAAAGTAAGGGTGTTTGATTATGTAGGCATGTCGATAGAGGTGTTGGAAGTGTTGATGGAATCATTGAAAGGAAGTTATTTTGATTTGTTATAAGTGAGTATTTGGCATGAGTAGGGACTGCCATGAACCCTTTTAAGCATGATTATGGTTCCATGGATGTTGTATGGTTAGTATTTATATGTTCTTAGGAAAGCAAGTGGACAACCAACGAGCCGAATTGTTTACGAAGGTTTATGATTACGAACTCGGAGAAAGTTAAGGTGAGTGGATAATGGGTTCACAAAACCATTATTTTCATTTGCAAACTATATTCCTTGTTATTTTAAAACTGGAAAGTGAATAAGATATTCATTGGCTTTCTTAGAGCTATTCTATTGATCACCCGTAGTTGATCTTATTTACGATGAACTTATTCCTTGATATGATTCAGAATTCTTGCTATTATTATTATTCCTTACGATTATGAGCCTTGTATGATGTTCACGTTTACCCATTATGTTTATGAGGTCTTTGGGACCACATGTGGTATGCATTAAGCCTTTGAGGCGTATGCCATATGTCCTGCTCTTTGGGAGCATCTACGCGCGTATGACTTATGTTTATGTGGTATTTATGCTTGTGTAGCACTTATGCCTTATGTTTATGTTGCATTTATGCTTGTGTAGTATTTATGCCTTATGTTGTGATGTAATGCTTGGCTCATAGCTCATATTTCATTATTCATGTTCCATATTATGTATTCTAAACAAGTATATGTACTTATTATGTATTATGACTCGTATGACACCAAATATGACCCATTTTTATTCCATAACCTCGTGATGCTTATTATCTACTCACTGAGCTTGTCTCACCATTCTCCCTTATTCATTTTCGAGATCAGTAGTTGGTGGACTTAGAGAGCTTTCTATAGAGTCGTGGGAGCTTGCTTATTGAGGTCGGGCCAATGAAGATATATTTTGGTTATTATGGACTTGTAGTGTGTACGAGACTATTAATGATATAGAATATTTATGGTTGTGAGTTTTTCGAGAGTGTTTAGTTTGTTGTATAAGTATGATATATTCAGGATTATGTTTATGAGGCTTGCATGGATTTGATTAACATTAGTTTTAGTCAAGTCCTTGCACCGGTCGTGACCAATAGGGTACGGGTTGTGACATACCCATTGGTTAAAAATTGACATAGCTTTTGAAAATTATCTTCTTGTGGCTTTTGAGATAATTTCAACATGTCCTTTGGAAAACTATAAATAGAACTTTCATCCTTTCATTTGGATTCGTCCCAACAATTCATTGCATAAGAATTCATTAGCAATAGTTGTTCTTTTTCTCTCTCTCTAAGTCTGAAAGTTCTGTGTATATAAGGGTTCGCCCGAAAGTTTCGAGATTCGTGTGCGATGATCTTGGAAATGCCCAGGTCATTGTATCTTGGGGACAATTGTCGTAGCCCATAGTGCACTAAAACATACTGGGTAATCTCGCCTTACAGAGAAAGTGTCTAACACTTGGCTTGACGATAATTTGATCCTAATCAAGTACTCACCCTCCGACGATCAACAAGTTGTAATTGCATCACCTATAGGTCATGAAGTAGTCAGAATGAGGTTGGAGAGGAATTGCAACCTAGAGTTCCAGTTCCGAAAGAATCGTGACCTTGGGTTCCAGCTCTAGAGAGACCACAAGAGGTAAATCTTCACCCAAGGTTGAAATGAGTGGCTAATAGTTTCAAATTAATTAAAGAATATTAAAGTTACAAGGTGTTGGACTTAGTCACCCATTATTGGGCCCAAGAGGCAAACCCAGTAGTCATTTACCAAGTATTGACACTTGGCAAAATGACACCTCAATTTTGAAGCTTACTCACCCATTTGGGATGAGTTGGCAAATTTTGGGTTCCCTATAAAAGGGAGAAAGAACCAGTTGACTTCTCTGCAACTTTTCCACCCATATCCACACACACAGCAGAAGGACAATTACGAATCAGTTCCAAAGATTTTCAGATTTTGCAAAAGTCAAGAAGTTCATGGAAATCGCTCACGTGTCTAACCCGTTCATGACCGTGAGCCAACCAATAGCTTTATCTTGTTACGACGATCCGGGAAAAGCATGCTTCAATAAGTAATTTGCGTTAATTATTGATGAATTGTGTTTTTCGATTATGAAGTAATTAGTTGTTCATTACGCTTTAATTCATTCAATTGGCATCAGAGCATGCTTAGATAATGTTATGGATGTCGTATGATTTTTGTAATCAAGTTTAATTGTGTTTATTTGATTCAAAAATCGTGTTTGAATGTGATTTTGATGAAAATTACATTCTGTTGTCCTTGAAAATAGTTAAATTTAGAACCTGAGGACTAAATTGAAATTTATTTTCACGCGTGTAAATGAGTTGGACTTTGTCGCGCACGCGTGAAGGTTTTGGGATTATTTGTAATTTGCCAATCCCAAATTCAAAATAGAGAACTCTAAATCGCGATTTTTCCCCAATTTCACTCTTTCAATCAATCCATTCATATCTGACATTTTCAACTTTGATTATTAGTACCGTTCGACTCCCCAATGAGTTGTCGACGTGTAGGTACCATTGTTGTATATTGACGTCGCCGGAATCATGAGATCTGTCTTCGGGTTTCTAAAAATCCAAGGTATAGAGAAGAGGATGTTGCGCCCTCACCGGACCTTGCTGACCCTCGATGTTGGCACCACCATGATCGGGACAAGATAGCAAGTTCATCCCGACTGATGATGGGCTACGACTCGCGGTAGTGGAGCCGCTGTCGTGAGGTGGCCGTCGGTGGAACGTTCGGGGAGAGAGAAGGAGAGAAAGAGAGAGAAGGGGAAAGGGGAAAATGATAGGGGAAAAATCGTAATTTTACAATTTTCCTAAAAATCATTTATACCCCGGGTTGATTTAATTAAAACTGGTCAGATTGCTCTGGTTTCTTAATCCCCCTGAATCCGATTTCGGTCAATTTTGACCTGAGTCAAAATTGGGCATATTTGTTAAGATGGGCTTTCCTATTTTAATTAAATAAAATATGTTTTGTTTAATTAAAATTATATTGATTAAGTTTTAAAGATTATTAGGATAATTTTTATAACTTGAATCTATTTTGGAATAAGTTCTGAAATATATTATATAGATTAATTTTTAAAAGATTATTACAATAATTTTTTATAACTTGAATATATTTTGTAATAAGTTCTAAAATATATTAAACATGATTATTTGTGTATCATGTTGAAATTTCCGTATACATATGTTGTTTTTTGGAAATTTTATTGTATACTTGGTATCTATATAACTTTTATATGCATATGTGTATGTTTAAAATCTCTTGTATACCAATGTATATAAAAAACTTGTGAGCTTTATGTGTTTAAATAATTAGTTTATTTAATTACTTATTCACTTGTATTTACTATCAAAGAACTTAGAATTATTAAGGTTTAAGATTAATCCTCGAAGGGTAAGGGAAAACATACCCGTAACCTATTTCAAATTCGAGATAATCAAGGACTTAATATCATTCAGAGTTATAACGTATAGTAAATTTGTATCGTATTGCTAATTATCACTCCTTTATGTGCATTTTTTTTAATTCCCATTAGTTATGTCGATTGCTTCCAAGCCAATGTCGCTGAGCTCAACAAGGAGTTAAAGCTCAATGGTGATAATTATGATAGTTGGAGTATAAAAATTCAATATGTGCTAGAAGACCAGGATATTCTTGAGGCTGTGTCTACAGTTTTAGCTGAACCTGAAATAAGTAACACTGCACAGCACAAGCGTGATAGAGACGCTTTTTTAGCCTGGAAAAAGAAAAATTCCACTACATGTCTCATCTTGCTTAGTGATATGATGGATGATATTACTAGGTAGTTTCGTGTCTATGACATTGCCAAAGATTTGTGGGATGCCCTTAAAGAAAGATTCAGGAGGCTTTCTGTCTCAAAGCTACGTGCTTTAACAATAAGATTTGATACTTATAAGAAAAGCCCTAATCATTCGATGAAGAAGCATCTCAGACAAATTTTCAAACATGATAAGTGAGCTGATTGAGGTAGACCACATGCTTAGTAATGAACAGCAGATCCAGGCTGTCATTCGTTCCCTGCCTGCCAATTGGGAACACATAAAAATGTCTCTTATCCATGCGCATAATGTTACGATATTAGAAGATGTAGCCCATCACCTTGAGTTAGAAGAGGATCATCTTCTAGCTATTAAGGTATACCCTAAAGCTCACATGACTCAGTCTAGTGCCATAGGGGGCAAAAGAAAAAGAGTTAGAAAGGGCCAGGGTAAGAAAAATGAGAACGAGAGCAATCTGAAAATCTTGGAACTAGTGAGAAGAATTTTAGGAATAAGAAAAAAAGAAAGTTTAACATCAAGAAAGTTAGATGTTACAACTGTCAGAACAAGGGTCATTTCACTAAGGACTGCACAGGAGAAAAGAATGTACATAAGGTTCACTCATGTGTGAGTAAATTATATGTATCTAGTTGTGTTCTTTTATCTAAAAGTCATCTTATGTGGGTGATTAATTCAGGAGCGATAGACCATGTAACAAAAGATCGTCAAGCTTTTGTTGATTTTTGACCATTGCTAGTAGAAGCAAAATATATTTTTGTTGGCAACAACGCATGAGTAGATGTGAAGAGTATGTGTACATGTAAATTGAACCTGCGTCAAGGATGTACCCTACTTCTTCATGATGTGTTGTTTGCTTCGAAACTTAGTTTTTGTTTCAGCCTTGATGGCTCTTGGTTTTCGGTTGCTGTTTAAGAATAGTACTATAAAGTTGTTTTTAGAACACGTATTTTATGGATCTGGTTTTATATCTGATGGTTTCCTTATCTTGGATGTTGATTGGGTATCAAAATCTTGTTTTTCCTCTGTCACTAACGTATAAACATCTCGAGAAGATGTTAATTTGTGGCATTCTAGATTGGGCCATATTGGTCAAAATGGCATAAACCGTCTAGCTAAGGTAGGACTGTTAAGTAATTTAGAAAAAGCTATATTACCAACATGCAAACATTGTCTAGAAGGAAAATTGGTAAGAAAACTATTTGGTAAAGGAACTAAAGCCACCTTTCCACTTTAATTAGTTAATTCTGACGTCTGTGGTCCAATGAATGTGAGGGCTAGACATGGAGCATTTTATTTAATCACATTTATAGACGACTATAGTAAGTATGGTCTTGTCTATTTGATTTCTCACAAATATGAAGCATTAAGTTATTTCAAGATTTTTATGAATTTCGCTGAGAATCAACATGATCGAAAGATTAAGGCCTTACGAATAGATCGTGGTCGTGAGTATCTTTCTGATGAATTTAGTACTCTATGTCAAGAAAAAGGAATTGAACATCAGTTGTCCATTCCTTATTCACCTCAACAGAATGGGGTAGCTGAAAGAAGGAACAGAATCCTTCTTGATATGGTAAGATCTATGATGGCTCAGGCAAATTTGCCTATATCTTTTTATGGAGATGCGCTCCTTACTGCCACATATGTTCTAAACTGAGTCCCCTCTAAATTTGTCGCTACCACCCCTTATGAAATATGGACAGGTCGTAAACCTAATCTAAGCTACTTGAGACCATGGGGTGTGCATCTTATGTCCATTCTACCTCTAGTTTTTTCATTAAATTAGGACCAAGAGGTAGAAAGAGTATTTTCATAAGATACTCTGAAGTATCAAAAGGATATTTTTTGTAGGTGAACTCGAAAACAGACAAGTGACAGAATATGAGTCATGAGATGTCACATTCTTAGAGAATAATTTCCCAAAATTAGGAGACATAAGAAGTGATCTTACGCTATATGAAATTGATGAGGCAGATTCATCTGGATCGCTCCAACCGAGTGGGAGAATTATGAAGGAGGAAAATCAAGTTTTTCCATCTCAAAATGATCCAGTAGTTCACGATCCTAGTGGGAGTACATTTCCAAATTCCAGAGGGAGTATGGATTATCCCTTTAGTGGGAGTACTAATCCTGGTTATGATGAATATATCAAAGATGTTTATCAAAACTGTGAACTTCGTAGAACCAAAAGAACTAGTATTCCACGTAAACGATTTGAGGTTAAATGCGCTGGTAATACTTCCTTGACATCATTGAAAGATAACAATGGTCTAAGTGAGATTCTTTTGGCAACCCTACAAGATCAAGATGAACCTAAGAATGTTTCTACCGCTCTATCATCTCCTAATAGAAATGAATGGATTAAAGCAATGGAAGAGGAGATGGCTTTGATGGAGAAAAACTATGTTTGGAAATTGGTTGATCTGCCTGATGGACATAGGGCAATTGGGAAAAAGTGGGTTCTGAAGATTAAGCGAAAAGCTAATGGTTGTATCGAAAGGTACAAAGCTCGCTTAGTTGCCCAAGGATTCAAACAACAGGAAGGAATAGACTATGATGAGACTTTCGCACCTATTGTGAGATTTACATCTATTAGGATAATTCTAGCTATGGTAGCAAATTTAGACCTTGAGCTACATCAAATGGATGTTAAGACTGCTTTTCTCAATGGAGAATTGGATGAAGAAATCTACATCCAAAAAGGCTATGAATGTAAAGTTTGCAAATTGATGAGATCAATTTATGGCCTTAAACAGTCTTCTCGACAATGGTATATTCATTTTCATAATGTGATCATGTCACATGATTTTAAAATGATTGACGAAGATCATTGTGTCTATTTAAAAAGTTCGGCTAATAAGTTTGTCATTATCACTCTATATGTAGATGACATACTAATAGCTGGAAATGACAAGGGATATCTTAATGAGCTCAAAGTTTGGTTTTTGTCCAACTTTGAAATGAAAGATATGGGTGAAGCTAATTACATTCTGAGAGTTAAGATTTCGAGAAATTGCTCAAAAAGGCTATTATCTCTTTCACAAGAGACATATATCTATAAAGTAGTAGAGCAATTCAATTGTAATAAATGCAATCCCAAATATGTCCCTATTGTCAAAGGCCATCATCTTAATAAAGACATATGTCATATAACAGACCAACAGAAAAGGGATATGATGAAAATCCCTTATGCTAATAGAGTTGGTTGTCTAATGTATGCAATGTTGTGTACAAGACCAGACATTTGCTATGATTTTGAGATGGCTAGTAGATATCATTCTAACCCAGGTCAAGCACATTGGAAAGTAGTTAAGGGAATTATAAAATACTTGAATACAACTGCAGAATACTCACTGGTTTATCAAGGTCAAGACCTGATATTGAGATGTTACACCGATGCTGATTGGGGTGGTGATATGGATGAGAATAGATCTACATCAGGATATGTCTTCATACTTGATGAAAGGTGCTATTTCATGGAGTAGCAAGAAACAAAAGTGTGTTTCTCTATCAACTATAGAAGCCGAGTATGTTGCTTCTGTGGTAGCTGTACAAGAGGCAGTTTGGTTGAAGAGGTTTTTGAACCATCTATCCTTAACCGACTCAAAAGGACCAGTGAGCTTATTTTGCGATAATCAAGCGTCAATAACTTTTGCTAGGGATCCTAGATACCATAGCAGAGCAAAGTACATTGGCATTAAGTATCACATTGTTAGGGATATGATTGCACATAAGGAGGTTAGCATAAAACACATGTCTATGCATGATATGATAGCGGATCCTATGACCAAGGTTGTATCCAGAGATGTGTTTGAGAAATACATCAGATCTCTGGGATTGCGTAGATGTTAATGTTTTTGTACATATTGTAATGAATCAGTTATTCAATATAATATGGTTGTTTTAGCAATACGATTGTGTAAATATTCTTTTTAGAGAAACATTTACAAAAGCATGTGAGACAGGGTGTTTATCTCAGTGGGAGTTAATGAGTTGATTTCTTGATGAGATGAGGCAGTTTTATGAACATCATTATATCGAGTGCCTGTTCTAAAACCTTGATGTCGTCTTGCTTAACTACAAGAAAAGTTTTTGTTAAAGTGCGATATTAGTTATAATGCAAATATTTGTTGCTGCATTGAATTTTTTGTAAATTCAAATGATAAGATATAAGTGGAACTTATCATTATCTGTCTATATAGCCTAGAGTAGTTTTAAGTAAACTAAGGCTGTTATTTAGTAAAACATCGAGGCTGATGCTCTAGTACGATGTTAATTTGTGTATCACATATGCTCCTTTTCGAAGGAATGAACATCATAAGACGTGGATAGTACCATGTTTGCTTAGTCGACCAATGGATGGGAAATCATTATGTGATTTCTGTTTTCCTAGTGTGAGACCAATTCTGAAATTTTTTTCGGTACACTATCCTTATGATCCTTAACATATTTTGGAAGTATGATTTTGTACTGCTAGCTTAGAAAGTCTATGAAAAGGTCATGATTCATAATTCGACCTGGCAAGACTGACTAGAAAAGCAGGCTTTATCATGATGGAAGAAATGCTTATAAAGTAGAAGGTTATTCATTGATCATATTCCTAGAATTTTGTTGTTCAATAGTGCGCTAATGTGCGTGTAAACGTACATATATTTGTCTTCATTGTTTGAGTCTTTCGTATTTAATTTGAGTAATTATGTTGAGTTTCGTTATGTTTTGTTTGTCTTTTCATGTTGTGTCAAGAGGAGGAGACTTATTGGATGTTATGTGTTTCTGAAGGCGATCACTCGTTGACATGGAGTAAGGAGTTTGGGTGGCAAAAGCACGACCAAAAGAAGAAGTCTGCAGAAGAGCAGTGGCCGCTACATTTGTAGTGGTCGCTAGAGAATTGGAGCAGAATTTAGAGAACCCTCAACACACCCGAGCACCACGTTTATAGCGGCCATTGCAGGGTGTGTAGCGACCACTACATTTGTAGCGGTCGCTACGACGGCCGAAAGTGCAGATGCAATTCCAGACTTCTCCAATAAAAGTTGCCACTTTCCCACCACTTTCCCATCACCTTCCCACTACTTTTCCAGCTGTTCTTGGAGCCTTCTTGCCACTATTGATTAAAGAAGTGAAAAGACTTGGTGGGAGTTGGTGGTGAAGATTAAAAGATGCACTATAATGTGGTTATATTAGGGGAGCATGAGGACTTGTAAAAGGGAGTTGGATGTTTTTAGCTACTTTATCATTTGTGTAAAATACTTGGTTTGAAAGTACTCTTAGAGGAGGAAGAAGGCATCATCATTGAGACTAAGCCTTCTTCTATATCTCTTTGTCTTGTTAATAATATGTTTTCATTGTTCATTGCTTTGTGTTGTATAATCATGTCTAGTGAGTAATTTTCCTTTGAGTATGGTGCCTTAAATACATAATTGATCGTGTGTATTGAGTTATGGTTTGATCATCATATGAAATAGTTGTTAATCGATAGGCTTAATGCATAGACTAGCCTGATCACCTAAGCTATGATCCAAATTAATGAGAGTGGACCAAAAGGCATTCGAATTAGTGGAAGAGTCGGTTAGCATATTCTTTGGGATTAATGAGCGAAAGCGTTGATTGCAAGAATAACCCCACGGGCACCTAAGTTGGTGGGTAACATATTCTTAGATATTTGAGAGGCGTCTTAATATCTTAAGTATACCCGTAGGAGGAATTATCATAATCAAGGGTGATAGAAGTTTAGGTCTGATTGATGAGCGAAAGCGTTGGTTGGTGACTTAGATCTTTGTTAATCTTGGTTTTGTCAACCTAATGAGCGAAAGCATTAGGTAGACGTATAAAGAAACTCCGGGTACTAGTTGAATCTTTATAAAACCATAACTTTAATATACATGGTCAATTCGTTAAGGTATCATACTCAGTTTGTTCCCATCTTTACAACTTATATTTTACATTCTCGTCTAGATTACATCTAGCTGATTTATGTGTATTTTTGTTACTTACAATAGCAACATCGATAACTGTTTAGATTTTGTACTCAATTCTCAGTTCAGAACCTTACTTATTCACTATACTATTTGTACGTGCATAGAATTCTTTAGCAATTTTGTGTACGTCAATTGGCGCCGTCGACACGGAACTAAAATTTTGAAGTATAAAATTTTGAACAGTTAGATTTGCGTAACTTTATCACTTACGTTACGAAATCTTTTGCAGGTACTTTTTGGTGCATGCCAAGGACTCGTAGTGCAGGACCCGACTTTGACTCCAATACTGTGTTACAAGTTGATATCAAAGCAACCGAAAGGGCAAGTCAGAGGGATAGAAAGACGCAAGACGACGTGATGAACCTAAATCAACAAGGTGAGGGGCAACATGCCCTTGTCCCACAACGTCAACGTAGATCCCTTTTGGAGTCATCTATCCCAACATGGGATAGGCGTGATGATGATGATAAATAACCAGAAGACGCTCCCAATTTCCATATTCCTTTTGGAGCGGTCCAGCTACTACAATCATCCCCAACATTCACTGGTAGTCCACGAGATAATCCTCGAGCTCACTTGAAGCGATTTGAGGATGTCAGCAAGATTATGAGATTCTAAGGACTCACCTCAGAAGCTATTAAGCTCCGTTTGTTCCCATTCTCCTTGAGGGACGAGGCCCATGATTGGTATGATAACCTAGAGGGAGAAGTGCTAGCTAGTTGGCCAGCCATGACTCAAGCCTTTCTCCGCAAGTATTTTTCGATGGCCAAGTCAGCACAACTCCTCCAAGACATCAATACATTCCATCAACGAGAAGGAGAAAATGTCTATAATGCCTAGAAGCGATTCTGCTCTTTGCAGAAGGCTTGTCCCCAACACAGTGTCACTCAAGAAAATTTGATGAAGATTTTCTATAGTGGAGTTGATGATGCATCTCGTGCACATATCAATTCTTCATCTAATGGAGTGTTCATGAGCAAGTCGGCCGAGGAAGCAGCTCAGCTACTAGAAGAAATGGCAGAAGTTAATGGCATGTGGAACAACGAGTATATTAGATAAGTGTCGAAGGACTCCAACAAAGGATTGTACACTGTGGATCCAATGAACAAGCTTGAAGCCAAGATGGAAACTCTGACGAAGAAGTTTGATGACTTGCTCACAAGCAAGGGCAAGGTAGCTGCTATCCAGGAGAATTGTCAGCTATGCAATGAAGCACACCCTATTATCGAGTGTCCATTGATGTAAGAACTCCAAGCTATTACGGATAAATAACCCCCTGGTTTTGGATACTCACGTCCACAAAATATTCAACCAAACTTCTCTCGCTTCGGACAACAAGCTAGCAATTCGGTGCTCAACCAGAATTCAGGAAACCATACCTAAGCGATGAAGTCAGAATTATGGGGAAAAAGATTGATCAGCTTGTTGGAGATCAGACCAGTGTATATGCAAAGATCGACCAACTCGTGGGAGCAGTTCAACAGTCCATCCAACAGTAGATAAATACTGTACAACATATGGATCGCTCTGAATCTCGTCAAGAAGAGATAGAAACATTCATGAAAGGGCAAGCTACACAGCTTAAAAAGATGGAGATGGAACTAGGCAACCATGCTTCCTCAAGTGCTCGAAGGCCTATTGGGGCTCTACCCAGCAATACGGAGAGTAATCCAAAAGGAGATGTTAAAGCTATAGCACTCAGAAGTGGGAAAGAGATCGAGGGTGCTGTTAGTGCCTCCAAACCTATTGAGGTAACGAAGCTGCAAGTGGAAGCATCAACAAGCCAAGACAAGGAAGAGCCTTACGTGCCTCCACCTCCGTATGTACCACCACCGCCATTTCCTTAAAGGTTAAAAAAGAAGCCAGCTGTGGATGAGAAATTCTTGAGCTTTCTCGATAAAATAAAGGGGATCCACATTAGCGTACCTTTCCTTGAATTGCTTGACCATATGCCGTTGTATGCCAAATTTCTCAAGGAGGCTATCACAAAGAAGAAAACGTGGAATAAGGGAGAGACAGTAGCATTGACCGCAAATTGTAGCTCTCTCATTTCTAAAAGCATACTGATGCGATAAATATCCGATTAAAAATACATGCAAGAGAACACGATCGCTCAAATAATAGAATGATAAGTAAGATCGTCTCCACAGGGACAGATGGATCAATTCTCTAATTACCGGATTATGAATTCTCAACTTTAATCTAAGCAATTCAATTCGAATGATTGTATTGTGATTAATTACTACGAAGCGCTGAACAAACTAGGGTTGTCAATCCTGGATTTGCACAACGATTAACTAACTTAATAAACAAAAGAACGAGAATGCGATCTATGTTACGTACTAAGTTCGTCACTCTTAACACGCGAACACTCAACACGAATTAACCAAGCAATTAATGATCAAGTAGATGAATGAAAAGACAACACCTGACCACGAGTTATGAAAATAGCTCGTTGATTGATTAATCCGAGTAGCCGATCACAATTCTCCAAATTGAACGCAAAGAATAACTAGGGTTGATCTCTTGTGTGTAAACGTTTAAGAGTCCCCTTAACCTAAAGTTCAAAGCCTTATATAGGCTAGCCTAAAAACAAGACCTAAAAGAAAAGTCCTAATTTGACTAAATAGGTCTTCTGAGTCCTTCCGGGCAATCCAGCAGGTCGCTGGCTTTTCCAGCGGGTTGCTGGAAGTCATCTGCTCACATCCAGCGGGTCGCTGGCTTTTCCAGCGGGTCGCTAGCTTTTCTAGCGGGTCGCTAGATCTCACCAGTTCACCTTCTGCCACTTCCGACTCTTCAATTCTTCGGACTTTTCTTTCCGCCATCGCGCCATGCCTCACTACTTTGTCAATCTTCATGGAATCACCTACAAAACCACCAAATATTGACAGATCTCCCGCTCCTCAACATAAACACAAAATGCATAAAAATATACTCGACATACGATGAAATGAGAATAAAGCGTGGACAAAACATGCACAAAACATGGGTAGATGTGTGTCCGTTTACACGCACATCACAACTCCACACTTAAGTTCTTGCTTGTCCCCAAGCAAGTTGCATCAGAACTACCGTTTTCACGGTTCCTCCTACTTGGAACAAATCGCGACATGCATCATCCTCTCGCTCGTCATTCATCTCACTTAACTGTCAAAGCAAAATTCATGTAAACCCAACACCCTCAACTGTTTAACCTAACTTTCGCACTAAGCGGACCATACACGAGAACTGACACTCAGTGGGTAGGATCAATTTATTCTCACTTATATTGGGTAGTCAACTACCTATCACTCGCAAGCATGCTCAGGGTCAACAAAATATCATACTTCGCACTTGACACTCTCTCAAGCAATG